>NDGN011347448.1:0-17632 GCA_002564285.1 Tympanoctomys barrerae | reverse complement strand
AGTGGGGCTACCTGGTGTCTGTTCTGGGGCAGATCCCCAAGCAGACAGAATCACAAGCAGAAGCCTGATCAGGAAGCTGGACAATGTAAAGTTCTTACCCACTAGCAAAGAATAAAGGTTTGACGTTCATCAAGCAATTTGGTGAAATACAGAAGCTGACCCAACTGCACTTCCTAAACTGTGGAAATAAAGCACTCTTATGTATTGTTGGGGGACAAAATGGGAATTTGGAGGTTAGCATAGTAAGATCTGTTAGGGTGAAAATTCTGACACTCTGACCCCAGATTCAAGAATTGGGGTTATAAGCCTCGTGGGATAGCACATGACTTAAGCCCCAGCACCCTGGGAGACTGAGGCAAGAGGGTATCGAGTTCAAGCCCAATCTGGGCAACTTAGACCTTGTCTCAAAATGAAACACAAAAATGGAGCTGGGCACATAGCTTAGTGCAAAGGCTCTGGGTTTAATCCCTAGTACCACAAACAAAAGAAGCCTAGTGCAGCAGGGATAGTGGCCTAACTGACACCCAGGAGGGATGGCAGGGCAGTGGCTCCTCTGAGGTCCATGGCAGACCAGCCCTCTGACCCCACCAAATGGGACCCCCAAGCCTGACCCCTCCAGACAAAATCTGCTTGTCCCCTTCAAATGCCAGGCTCTCCTGTGTCCATTTCACATTGTGGCAGGAGGCAGGGTCCTGGAAAGTCCAGTACAAGGAGGTGCCACTCGAGGGCACTCTGGGCCCTCAGCAGTGGCAGCTGCCACCCCTACCTGACAATGAGGATACTCTCACCGAGAGAGGAGGTGCTGAGGTAACCCCTCATGGGCTGCAAGGGTAAGATGTGCTCAGGGAGGACTCTACAAGACAGACAGGATCAGCACCAAGGTCAGGGCCCACCTCCCAAGGCTCAAGCCTGGTTGATCCCTCCATCTGTTTACCCCACAAAGGACAAACAATTGAGTAGGGTGCTGACTAGGAGAGGGCAGGGACAGAAGGGAGAGGGAGCTGGTGCCCCTGGAGACAGAGTGGGTTGGGCAGGAGGGCTCTGAGGCAGAGTGAAGCCCAGCTGCCAGGGTCCACAGGCCAGTGTGGCTGCCACGGAAGCTGGGGGAGATGACAAGCCCCAGTCTTGCTTTACTTTGGGAGTGGCACAGCAGAGGCAGGAATCAGTCACCGTACCCTGTGCCTGGCACTGTCAGCCTTGGAGCTTTCTTTCCTTGTTTCTGTCCCATTCAGAGAAGACAATTCCCTGAGCCGTGGCCCCACTCTCTGTACATGGGCAGGTGGGAAGGTTGATGTGCTGTCTAGATCTGTAGCTATGTTATTGGGACTTTTTGTCCTTTCCTGACTGTCATGCTCCTCAATCTGCCCTTTCCTGAGGGCTGCGCTATTGCGTCAATGGCAGGCCACTGTCTTTCTGGTAGGTTCCATTTCCACACCTACAGGCTGCGTTTCAAGCCAGTGGAAGCAACATATTCTCAGGGGAATGCATCTTTTATTAAAATTAAGGATTCTGCTCGTCATTTTTGATACTTGCACCCTGAACTACAGTTCCAGGCAAGCTTTTCTCTACTTTTGATTTTGTCAACATCTGTTTGCTGCATTTTTTCTATTATCATTTCCCTGCTTCTCCCTTATTATGCTTTGGGTGTCTCGTTGGGTAGGTGTGGTCCTGTGCTGTTTCAACCCGATGTAAGAATATTTAATATGTGAGTATAATACTTTTAGATTTATCCTTCCCTTATCATGCTTACTGTGCTTGTGTCTGTGCTGCTCTTTCTGCCCTCCTGACACGTTAGATTGCTTCATGCCGTCTCACCTTCCTGTTCTACTTCTTTAAAAGCTATGCCTTTTGTTTCTGTTCAGTAGTGGCTATCCATAGATTGTTAACACATGCCTATATTTTCTATTTTAGAGTTCATATCAGTTTTTTTTTTCTTCTGAAACCCAAAGCCCCCGAAGTCTCTCCTTCTCTGAGGAGCACAGAGGCCTGAGGAGCCACCCACGGAAACTCCGCTTCTGCCAGGCCAGCGAGGTCTTGCCTTTCGGTCCACTGGCGCCCATTGGATCTCAAGGCAAGGATCTCTGAAGCCCATCATCATTTCCGTGGGATCTGCTCGCGAGACCGCTGTGAGACTGATCCATCTTTTGGCTTGACTTGCTTGAGAGTTGAAGTTTACTGCCGCGCATACAGAGGGCTGTGCGTGTCACCTTATCTTAGGTACTGCTTGTTTCCTCTCTAAGGCCAACAGGACTCCCCCCTTCCCAGTGCGGGCTTGCCCTTCTCTGCCCTGCTGGATGCCCAGATGGACACTGAGCTCAGTGCTTTCCCAGGCTGCTGCCTTGGAGCCTGGAGTCTAGCAGTGGGGTGCTGAGCTCAGTTCTTGTTCCCACAGCTCGCTCTCTGCTATCATCACATCAGCTCTGCCACGGCTGCAGCCTGTCCCTGGTCTTCACTGGTCCCTGGGGACCTCTGCACCTCCTGTTGGTTGCCCCAGCCCTGACTGGCAGTCTCTTTCTAAATAGAACTCTGCTTTCATTAATCTCTGTGCTCTCCACCCTCCTGGTGTCTCTGTCCAGGCTGCTACTGATTCTCTCTTTTAACTCTTTGTCTTCCGAATGCTGCAGGTCGAGCCCTGGCTCTCTAGGCAAGCACTCTACCACCCAGCTACACCCCCAGTCGGGTTTTGACTCTTAATTTTTTTTTTTGCCTTGAATTCTATTTTATCCTATGCTAATGTGATACCCTCTTTCCTTTATTAATATTTCTCTGTCAATCAATCTTTATCTTTTCATAGATTTATTTAATCCATTCACATTTGCCACTTTTAATTGAGTGAGTCGATACCATTATTATCTCTCAGTGGAGACGAGTTTCTTGGCATTATTTTATTCCCTCTCAGCGATTCTTACATGTCCCTGGACTATTTTAATCAATGCTTTGTAAACTCAATATCTTTAATGTGTGTCTCTGTCAGCAGCTGTCTGTGGTCCTCCACAGCCTCCCCTGGATTCCTCCAGTTGACTGCAGTACCTTCTCTGGTTATTTTTCTAGAGAGGTGCTTGAGGATGCTTAAACCATTTTTGGGATACACAGAGAGCTGAGGATTTCTTCACCTCTTATCAGTCTCTGTTGACAGTGCAGCCAGCTGGAGAACTGGAGGTCCAGAGTTACTTTGTCCAGCAGGTTGCGATACCACTTCATTATCTCCTAGCCTTCAATTGTCCTGATTTCATCTGAATCCCACTGTGTGTGGCTACTGGGGACTTTTGCTCATAACTCAGGGTCCATCCTTTTATCACTGGTGTAATGAAATTTTATCACAGCGTGTGCCCAATAACTTTGACTTATGACGATTTCCTCTTCGATATACTATGTTGTTTCAACTTGAAGATTAATTTATTCCTTCTGTTCTAGAGGTTCCTGGTCTTATTTTTTTTAAAGAATTTTTTCCCTTTTTAGTCTTCTTTTTAAATTCAGGAACCCCCACTAGTAGGTATACTGTAAGCCACCTTCTCTCAGCTTCTCTCACACATTCTACCCATGTATTCTTTCATGCTGCATTGTTCTGCTCCACAGTGCCCCAATCTATTCATCTTTTATACGAAGTGCTATATATTTCACTTCCACAAACCCTATCTAGTTCCTTTTCATAACCTGCTGTCTCTGCTTTATGGGTGAAGTTGTAGTCTTTATCTCTCTGAGAGTGTTAGGGAGAGAGATTAAATAACAGCTTCTGGAGATTCCTGAAATCTGGGTGTTAATTCTTTTTTGGTCCAGGGTTTCTCCCTCTTCAAGGCTGTCTCTGGTGTCTACACACCTGCACAGCCCACGTGTGCTCATCGGTGAAACCCTCCTGCCTGCCCAGCAGCCTTTTGTTCACATGATTCAGTACACTCTGTGTCCCAGGGGGACTTCTCACGTGCAGACCCCAAGAGGTCTTTTCCTATCTTCAAGTGGAATGGTTCTTTTAAAAATGAAATTGAATATTTCCATTATTGTTGTGGATGTAGCATAGAAAGGGGTTTTAGCACAGATCATGGATCTCCAGAAAAACACAATCAATAGGAGATATTAGATAGATAGATAGATAGATAGATAGATAGATAGATAGATAGACAGATCGATAGATTCATTCCAGGAAGTGGATGACACAAGTCCAGGAGTTCCCAAGTCCCACCATATACCTGAACTACTTGTGTCCAAGAGCAGGAGGAGAAAGAAGAAGGGAGGAGGAGCAGGGAGAGAGATGGAGAAAGAGAGTGAGAGAGCTGCACATGCACACAAGAAAGAGGGAGAGCACCCAAAGGAGTTTTGTTCTCTCTGGACTCTAAGTGGATCAGATGGTGCTGCCCGCACTGGTGAGGAGGCATCTCACTTAATCCACTACTCAAGTGCCAGTCTCTCCCAGAGACGCATGCAGAGATGAGGCCTCGCTAGCCATCTGGGTCACCCTTGACCTGTCAGGTCAACAACTGAAATTAAACACCCCAACATAACTCTTACCTGTGGCAGTCCACTTTCCTGAACTCCTTTAGGACACTCTTCTGCTTTTACTTTTCAAGAAAACAATGGATGGTTTTGTTCTTAGCTGTTGTAAACTTCCTGTTGTGACTGTAAGCCAGATGGTTTCTATGGCATTATCATGACATTCAGTTCTCTCAGAGTCAATGCTATGGACAAGAAGGAATGGAAGCTGGAACGGATGGAGAAAGTTCAAGGCCAGAGGAGGAGTTTGTGCCACTCTGACAACACTGGCTGACCCCATCAGTAGGTTGCAGCTGTAACAGCAGAGTGCAAACCGGAGTCACAGCAAAACAATGATTTTAAAGAATCAGAAACAGTCTGGAGGAACAGCTTAGCATCAAAATAGCAACAATAACAGCAATAATAATATATCATGAAGTGATAAGTCAGTCACGCACACATGCAAACGCTGGAGCTAAAGGGGCTGGTTGGGATTGCCCAGCTGAATGCTGGCCCCTGCCTGCCTCCCTCAGCATTGGAAAGGGTGAGTCACTGGGTGGCCCTCTGTCCCCAAGGCCACCACAAGAAGGCTATCATCTGAACACTACCTGCTAACTGAAGTCCTGGGGATGCAGCCGCAAGCCCTTCCATTGGTGGGCATGAGTGGCATGTCTCTGTGTCTGTCATAACTTTCTAACTGGCCGCTTGTATCTCTAGGAAAGCTATTTGCTGTGTGTATTTATCTTCCATTCAGCTGCTTACAGAAGCCCCTTAAGTATAATTAATTTTCTATTTATTGAGGGGGATGAAAGGGTACCCAAATTAATTAATGATAAATGTATCTGTTTACCACTACTCTGCCACCCATTTCAGTTTCTTGTACTATTACATTAGCCAGGACTCACCTGCAACACAAATGATCCCAAACAGTCATAACTGGGGGCTCTGTGTTGCTCTTGACTGCCCATGAGAACTTTGTGTGAAATTAGCCATGGCCCTGGAATGTCTTTTCCTTTACATCCAAGAAAACTCTTCAAACCACAAAGAGCACAGTAAATAGAGACTGGCAGCTAAGAGAGCAGGTACCTAGCGAATGGCATTGCCTCGCTCTCCTGCTACTTAGCTGACTAACATATACTTGTGGCAAATGCTATTAGTTTTCTATGAAAATTTCCTTACTAACCTCCCCCCAAGCCTCTCTCCAATGCACACACACACACACACACACACACACACACACTGGTGCCTACAACCAGCTCTTTTGATCTCAAATTGTCCACATAACCATCCAGTCTAGAATTTCTCCTGGGCCGATATCCTGAGACCCAAGATACTCCAGCCCCTCCAACCTGATCTTCTCTCTACCCCAGTCCTGGGGGCATTTCCAGGTAGGGGCTGAGAAGACGGAAGAGTCAGTCATTAGTGCTGGGTATGGTTTTTCCCAAGGGCACTGTCCAAGGATCAGATGTCCTGGGGTCAGACTGGTTTTCCCTGTCATGACCCCCATGGGCCACTTCTTCCTGTCTGGTGATAGCCCCTACCCAGGACAAGAAGGGTCAAAGCAGGAGCCACTCCTCAATGGCCCATCTGCCACTGTGAGGCAGAAGACATGAGGGCTCAGAGCCTCTTCCCTCCTCTAGTCTCTTGACCTCCTCTTGCAGAAGTACCTCTTCTCCCCATGAACCTTCTAAGAGTCAAACTATGCTTCCCACAGCACCACTGTGCTTGTGGGCTGTGTTTGCTTCCTGCTCTGAGCCTCACACAAGCTCCTGTCAGAGTCTTGAGGCGCTGCCCTTTGGGGAGTGTGGATCCAGCAATAAACGAGGCATTGCCTCACGAGGACGCAGCCCTCCTGCCCTACACTTCCTGTCTCACAAGGAAGTCTCACGTGTTCCTAGCCTGCCTGTCACACCTCTCCAGTGCCTGCTAATCCTCTTTTGAGCAGAGGAAACACGGGCATCAGGCCCAGCAGCTTGGCAGGTCAGAGTAGCTGGTGGGCACATGGTGTTTGGGTCCACAGTTGCCTCCTATGGATGGCAAATGCTACCAGATTTCCAGTTTTTTGTCAGGACTGACAGATGCATTTGTTTAGGTTTTCAGAAGGGAGCTGAGTTGAGAGAATGTATGAAATAAATAATAACTTAGATGACACAAGCCATGGTAAGACACACAAAGGATGAAGGCTTAGGCCCCCATTTATAAAGCAAAGTCAGGATGCCAGGTTGCTGCCACTTAGCCAGTTGTCAGTGCCACGTCTACATCCCCTGCATGCCCCTTTGTGCCAGGCATTAAGAGTCCTGCCCTTGGGCTTCCCCTGCTAGTGGGTCTCTACCTGCCCAGCTCTTCTGTTAGGGTCCATCTGGAAGGCAAAGTTGAAGGCCAAGGCTGGTAGGCTGTAGCGGGGATACATCCCGCTGCATGTTCTGATGGGGATATTCTGCTAGCACATGTTTGGTCAGAGTGCAGCCTCCTCTGCTTCTCTTGCCCCTCTGCAAGTCTTTGGGACAGAGAGCTCCACTGGGTGATTGTACAAGTATATGTCTTGACTGTTTAGCCAAGCACAAAGTGTGGGTGGGGACATTGCTACGTTCATATGGAATGTGTTTAGCTCTGAAAAAACCCAGCTTAAGGAGGCTGAAACTGATAGAGTTTATTGCTGGTCTGCAACAGGAGCCTTGGGCTCTGTTTCTCCACCATAACCAGCTTTGGTACCCACATTTGTGGACTCAGCAGTGCTTCCAATTAGAAGAGGGTGAGGGGTGAGGGAAGGAAGTTACACTTGACTTCTTGGGCCCCTGCAGAACCTGTGGACATCCCACTGGCTGATCAGGGACTCACGGCTGCCCAAAGTTACAAGGAGCCTGGGATGGGAGTGGACTTGGCCTCAGCAGCTGCTTTTCCTCTAAGTGATCAGGGAAGAGAAGAGAATGGATACTGAGCGGTCACTGAGGGTGCCCACCTGGTCCCCGGTGTACAGAGGAGAAGCCGGGGATGAGGGATGAGAAGGACCTCACCAGGAAGCTGGGACCCTGCTGCAGCCACCTGGCAATCTTCTAGCAGATTTTTCCCCCTTATTCTTTGGGGACCAAAAGGCCCAAGAAAGAATTCATATCACATTATTTACCATTCTCCCTGGAAACCTGCTGGCCAGTGTCTATGCTAGTGCATGTGCTGGGCCCTGGAGGCTGGGGAATCAAGCAGAGGGCCCTGTGCAGGGCTGCCCCACATCCAACAAGTTATCTGTTATGGCTCCGGTGCCAAGGGCACAGGGGCTGAGTGACAGATGAGTGTGTTGCCAAAGGACAGGCTGCTGAGATGGGGCAGCAGGGAGCAGAACATCCCAGTGTGTGGTATAGAGGCCCTGTAGCTATCCTGGCCCCGGCCCTGGCCCTGGGGCTCTGCCTGTGTTAACCCACCTAATGCCCCCAGTATCCCTGGACTGTGGGTACTATTCCTAGCCTTCTAGCTGTGGGTGGAGAAAGTAATGCACAGAGAGGTTAAGGGCTGGGCTGAGGCTACACAGCTAAGCAGTCTGAACCAAGACTGCCAGTGTGCCCCTGTCTGCTGTCCCATCCCACATGGCCTGAGCAGGGTAGAAGCAGATTAGCATCTATCAGGGATACTGAGTTCTGGACAGAAAAATGGTCATGGTGGCCCCTTGGTGCCCTCAGAGCCCAGTGGCATCCTGGTTATGGGGTTCACCCGGGGTTCCCCTGGCCCTGGGTGTCCAACCTCTCTTGCCAACATGCAGGGTGATGTTTTATGTCTTAATTAAACGGAGAGGAGGTAATTGATGTGCAGCCTGCCTGCGGCTGCTGCTGCCTGGCTCCCCACCCCCGATGACTCATGCGCGCACAGCGGCCCCAGATGCCGAGTGTGGGCTAATAGATTCGCAACACTGATCGCTGCTCCAGACCCACTTAACAGGGCTCTGGGAAGCCTCTCGCCACCCTGGGATGGAATTGAATTGCTTTTCATTTTGAGCTACCAGCGTCCCCTAAATCCCTCACACATCAGCCCCTGTAGAGTGGCCTCCAGCTCCAGCCTCCCGTGCTGCTGCCAATGTCAGCAGGGCAGCTGCGAGCAGAACAGGGCACCTGTGTGTCTGAGGCCTCATGCGGCATCAGTGCCAGGCTCCCCAGATAGGGAGCAGAGGAAGCCACCCCAGAGTCATGGCCCCTGCCTCCTGGGGTCATCTGGGGCCAAAACCTCTGCTTCCCCACCGAAAGTTAAGCAAAGCAACACTACCTTGCACCCGTGGGACCTGGCACAGTCAGTCCTCCAACAAATATCCACCCAGCATCTCCTATGTGCTGGGTGTGTTTTTAGGGGCTGAAGCTGCAGTCCTGAGCAAGACAACAGAATCCCCACCCTCTGAGAGTGGATATAGTGTGGTAGGAGGCAGACAGGAAGCAAAATACCACTGCCAGGACAGGTTGAGGTTGGGCAAAGAAACCTGTCTGTCGCGAATGTTTAAAGCCAGAAAGAAGAGCTCTATCCAGGTAGAAAGCTGGCCAGGAGGGGGAACAGGAGGTGCAGAGCTCTGGGCAGAGCAGAGAGAGGGGCATTGTGTCTGCACCACAGAGGGCCAGGCCGAGTCTGCCTGCAGGGGATCTCAGGAGGCGCAGCTCACTGCTCATGCTCCTTAGAGGGAATGACCTAGGTCCCTTAGCTGTGCCCCTGGAGTGCCTTCTCTCCTCCCTGCAGTGTGCCCCTCGCACCGCAGCTGTCTCACCTGCCTTGCTCTCTCCCTTCCCTGGTTCCCAGCCTCGTGCTCCTCTCCCTCTCCTCCAGGTCCCCATTACTCTAGTCCTCAGCCCAGCACTCTGGGAAAGCTCCTTTCCCATGGTGCAGCCCACAGAAGTCCCCCAGAGGGTCCTCGCAGCCTCCTATCTCCCTGATGGCTTTCACCCTCTTAAATGACCCTGTTGCCCAGCTGTGCTGTTTCCCCCACCTGCCCAACCACAGCCTGCCTTGGAAAGAGCTCAGCATGGCCACCGGGGTCCCTTAACAGGACTGGGGCTCTCAGCCTCGGCATCAGAAGGTAGGAACTCTGTAGTGGTGATGCCTACCTGGGGTTGTACTGTTTGGCAGGGCCAGGCCAGGATCCTTAGGGCCACACAGCACAAGAGGTGGGCTCAGAGGAGCACTGCCTGGCCCCAGTGCCTGTGAGGTCTGCTGCAGCCTCACACAGAGGTGCTGGTGCTTCTTTGACACTGTGGGAGCAGGGTGCTCCTGTCTGGGTGTCCTGAGCTCTGGAGCGCCTAGCCCAGCATAGCCAAGGTTCTTCCTTCCTCTCTCAAGGGTCAAGTCTGCATCCTTACCTGGCCCTGGCCCACCACTGTGTTCTCTCCAGATCTTTTCCCTGTAATGCTCTTGCACACCTCATTGTGTACCTCCAGAGGACTGACTGGAAGTAATATTCTCCAGGACCATAGCTGGGCAAGTTGATCTGGCCCTGCCCTATGTCTCCTTGCCTCTGTCCTGCAGGCCCACACTGCTGCCCAGGAGTGACACCAGGGCCACCCTAACTGTGCTCATGGCCAGCCGATCATGATCATGGTATGTCTGTTGGCCTCCTTGGCAGAGTGCCTGGTGCTCAGGCCTGTGAGCAAGGTGATCTCATCCCCAGGCAGTAACCATGGAAACGGCCGAAGATGAGCCTTGCATAGGGACAAGGTGTCTCCCTGCTCTCACCCTGCCCGTTCCACCCCCAAGCTCTGCAGGCTCTGCGGGCTGATGGGAAGCCTTACTGAGGTCCTGTGGAGAGGGGTGATGATCAACCCCACCCTAGAGGCTAGGCCTTAACTCTCCCAAGGCTGAACTGCAAACTCTACCACCCCAAGGACATTTTAAATGCCACAGCCAAAATAGCAGGTACACACAGGAAGTTCGCACCATGGCACACAACCTCGGAGAGGAAAGGAGAAAGGGAAAGGTACAGGGAGAGGGAGAGAGACAGGGAGAAGAGGGGGAGGGGAGGGACAGGGAAAGAGGGAGGGGGCAGGGAAGGAGAGAAGGAAAGGAGGGAGAGGGAAGGGGAGAGGAGAGGGGGAGGGGAAAGGAGAGAGGGAGAGGGGAGGATGAGGGAAGGGGAGAGAGAGAGGGGTGTTTCCACCACCCACAGCTGGCTGCAACATGGAAAGTCATGTCTGCTCCCTCCTTCCATGTTGAGGGTACTGGGGCAGGCAAAGGGTCTGGGTACAGATGTCAGGGTCATCAGGGATCAGGGCAGAGTTTAGAGAAGCTGCAAGTAAAGCAGGGGCTGTTTGCACACAAAAGTAGAGACAAGCCTGGAGAGGACTCACAGCTACACGAGGAGTGAATCATTCACAAATCATCAAGAATAAATAACGGTGATGGGAAAAAATAACTTGCAAAATGTTGCTGAGATAGCTGGAGACCCGTTTTGAAAAGAAAAAGAAAAAAAAAACCAAAATCTCTAGTGTGCTGCACAGACTCAGTTAAACTTAAGAAATCCAGTCCTGAGGAACTGAGAGGGAGCACAGGTGACGCCTGGGCAGATACCTGGAGGATTAACACCCATCTTGGAACTGAAATTTTGAAAAGTAAACAGGACCTACAGTTAACAATGTAAAACATGAAATCTTTCTGGACATTAGAGGGAACAAAAGAGAAACATCTGTATTGAAAGGGTTGAGGATCAACATCATTGGTCAATGACAACATTTTTCCCGGAAGATCTCATGGGTAATTGTGCATGGGGCCAGGAGACCCCGTTAGCCAGTGCTAATCAGGGGCCGACATTCCACACCCAACCCCTGCAATCAAGAAGCTGGAAACAGAAGACAATGGACGTTTCCCACCTCCTAAATTAGTGAAAGTTGGAAATGGAACAAGGGCCGGCAGCACTGCCCTGTGACTGACAAGCAGCCCATCCAGAGCCAGGAAAAAAGCGTGAAAACTCCTGGATCCTGTAATCCCACCGCAGGGAATTCATCCTCAGGAAACAATGCAAAAGGAGGAGTGTGGAAAGAATATATTGGTGGAAGCACCTTTCAGCGCTTTATTATGGAAAATGTCAACTCGCACAAAAGTGGAGAGAGTAGAATAACGAGCCAGCACACCAACCGCCAGCTCTGGGAGTCAGCAGCTCACACCCAGTGCTGTTCCACCCCCCGACACACACACATACACTTAGATTTTTAAACATTTTTAAAGCAAATCTCACACATCATCGGATCACTTTATCATAAATATTTCAATTTGTGTCTCTAACAGATAAGGAGCTTTAAAAAAATCTAATCATGAGATCATCGCACCCAACAAAATTAATAATTCTTTAATATCTTTTAATTCTCAGTCCATGTTCGAATGTTCCCAGATGTCTTTTGCTCTCTTCTTAGCGTTGGTTTGTTGGAATCAGAATGCAAATAAGGTTGATGTGCTGCATTCGGTTGCTGCGTTTCTTTTACATCTCCTTTAACCCATAACAGCTTCTCCTTCCTCTCTTTTTTCCTAATTGAAACATTTTAAAATAATGTCCACATGCCCAGTGCCAGGCACCACTTAGGCAGCGTATGGTACCTTGGCCTGGGGTGCCCCAGTGCCCCTGCTGCCCCTGGCAATAGGTGCTAAATAGAACCCAGAGCAGCTGGCTGTCAGCTGCCCTGGCTCTGTTCCTGCCCAGCCTGGCTGCCTGCTCGCCCAGCCTGCTCCCTGCAGTGGCTTGGCTCCTGGACTTGGCTGCGCCCCCGCTACCCTCCCTTGGACCTGGCAGGCCAGCCATGGTGCTATCTCTCATGGCATGCAAGACCTGGCCCTGAGTCTGGGCTTCACCCAGCCAGCTGGTTAGGTTCAACAGCTGCAGGAAAACCCACTGTGCTCCCTCTTCCGGTCCACCATCAGAAGCCCCAAGCAAGGAGATCCCGAGCCAATGGAAACCTCTCCGTGGGCTGTTGGTAAGGCTCACCACCCAGCCCTGCCCACAACCAGCCCTGCCCAGCAGGTACATTGTGGCTATAGTGGAGGAAAATGGAAATGCCCACAGAGCACATAAATTCAAAGATGGGTCCTGGAAAGAGGCAATTGTGTTAGAGGAGAAAGAGTAAGGGGCAGCTGGTTTCTTCTCCTGCAATGCTTTTTAATGTAGCCATAACTGTAGCAATATCATTTTAATCCAGAGAACAACCCATTTATCCCCTTGCCATCCTTTGATTCTCAGCTGAATCCACCTGTTAGAGAAGGGGATTGGCTGTTGCCACTCACTAGTTGCCATGGAAACCCTCTCCCACCAGAGGAACACACAGGTGCGAGGGTGAGGTGGTGTAGACCCAATCCCACCTTCATGGGCTTTCTCTGCCCCTTTCCTTCCAGCCCACATAACCAAAGGAGGCAGCTGATCAGCAAAGGGAGGAGGCTGTCCCCTGCCACACAGACACAGGCATGGCAACTTGATTGCAGCATGTTCTGCAAATGGGTCTCATTATCACCAGTGTAAGGAGAGGCCAACAGGTCAGGGGTGACCACCGTGAGAGATTGTTCCTCACTGTTCCTAAGAAGAGGGGGTCACGGTGGCACACATGGTCACAGGCAGAGATGCCAGGGCTGGGCAGGAGGCAGGAGGAGGAAACACTATGTGAGAGCACCTAATATGGCTTCCACAGGAAGCAGTTTGAGGACCAGCCATTCCAGGGCACTTCAACAGGCTCTGGGACAGAAGGCTGTCCCTTCTTGCTGGTGCTACCTGGCTCTGGGGTGACCAGGGCAGGCAGTGAGAACCCACAGAGGAATGCTTAGGGATGTGGGCTCCAGGGGCACTGGATGTCAGAGAAACTGAAAATAAAAGATTTAGTTAAGATAGTGAGCCTTGGAGTCTTTCCAAACATTCTCCCCACTCCCCCACCCCATCCATCTTTTCGGTCACCAGATTCGGTTAGTCCTGCCTCTCACACTTCTCTGTCTACTCTGCTTCTGCCACAAACCTGTGCCCAACACCCCAGTAGCCCCTAAAGAGCTGCTGTTCCCACCCATCTTCACCTTCATCCATCTTGGGCAGATGGCTGAGTCCTGTCCCACGTACCTCGCTCTGGGCAGCCCCAGCCCAGTCCCCAGGAAGGGGAGTCTATATGTCTCCAGTTCCCTTTGTCCAGGGGGGCCCTGCAAGCCTGTGACCCACAGAGCACAGCTAGAGTGACCTGTAACCAGCTTGGAAGCAGCCCTAGCTAGACAGATGACTTCCCCTTGTGATTTCCAGTATGAATCAGGAGCCACCAGGAACAGCCCCCGACATCCTGCAGAGGCCAGAGGAGTTGCCCTGGAAGCCCTCCCCAAATCCCAAGCCCCCAAGCTGGGAATAGGGCAAAGCCCTGGGCAAACCTTCCTTCCACAGTGGCAGACAACCAAGCAACCAGCCACAAGCCAGTGAGAGCGTTCAGAAATGAGACCCTTGGGCTCGGAGGTCTAGGTGCCTGCCTAGCATGCACAGGGACCTGGGCTGGATCCCTGTACTGCATGCCACGGCAAGCCCAGAGCCCTGGCGTGCTGTGCTGGCCACTGAAACCAGGAGTGGTGGTTCATGCCTGTCATCTCAGACAGGAAGATCATTACCAGTCCAAGCTGCCTAGTGAGACCCTGTACCAAATAAACAAATAAAATTAAAAAGGAAACATTTTTAAAAATGGGAACCTGACCAACTTGAACTCCTCCAGTTCACATTTTTGAAGAGCTTCTTATAAACCCAGACCTCTGAACATGGCCCACAGTACTCTGGACCCCTGGCCCCTGCCCACCTCTGCAACGCCACCCCCTGCCACTCTCCCCTTTGTCCTGGGCACAGCTGTTCCTGCTTGAGTTCCTCCTGGGTGTAACCCTGCCCTTCTGCTCATCCCTAGGTTGGTACTCAGATGTGACCTCTTCCCCCTCACTCCCATTTGGATGGTTGCAAAATTTAAACTCCAAGCAAGCAGAAAGTGGCAGCCGTTGGAAGGTCTGGGGAAATCGGAACACTGGTACACCGTTGGTGGAAAGGTTAAAAGCTATTAGCCAAGACTTAAATAGTATAACCATGCTACCTAGCAATTCTGCTTTTAGGAACACTGTGAAAAGAATTGAATACAAGGACTGAAGAGGTCATTGCATGCCCGTGCTTGTAGCAGCCTCATTCTGGAAGGCAAAGAGAGGAAACTACACTGCTGTCCATCCCCAGATCAGTGGTGATAAGCAAAATAAGCAAAATGTGGTCTGTCCATCAGTGGAATATTATGCATCCTGGAAAGGAAGGGGGCTCTGACACACTATCGCATGCATCAGCCTTCCACCCCCACTGCCTCAGGACCAATCATGCATGTCATTCCCTCAGAACTGTTCTTTGAGCACTGGCTCTAGGTCTGGCACTCAGCTGGCAGCTGCCTTGGGGACAGATCTTCCTCAGAGGAAGGCAGATGGCAGGAAAGCCTCGAGATCACTAGAAGATGCTAGTGAAAGTGGGCTGTGGTATGCTGGTGACTTCTGGGCCCTGCTGTGTACCCTTCTCTGCTTTTCACAGCCTGTGCAGCCACAGGGAAGCTGCTGGATCCCCTGTGCCTCAGTCTCCCCAGCACAGGAAGATGACATGACCCTCCTTGTGGCAGAATGGACCATGAAATTAGATAGTGCCTGCAGAACCAATAAGCTGCTGGTAGGTGCCAAAGAGTCATCGGCCTCCTCCTCCTTCTCCTGTAGGCTGTGACTTGAACCAAATAGGACCTTGTGTCACAGGGCTGCCTGGAGGCTAGAGTGGACCCCATCTCCTCGCATCTGCCCCACATAGCCAGGCCACACTCTTCTGCTTCAGCCCACAGCAAAGGAGAGGGTGGCTGGCTGGAAGGCTGTGCAGGGTGGCCAAGACTGTCGAGGTAAGCTAGGTAGGGTGGGAGGGAAACACAGACCCTTGTGCTAAACTGTGAGCCCGGGCACATAAAACTCCCTCCTGTGTAGTGTGTGTAGTGGGGTACCAAGTCACAGCTATAAAGCTGATATCTAGAAGGGGTATCAAGAGGTGAGGACCAGGAGATAAGATCATGAGGACCCCGCGAGTACTACGCAGTGACCAGAGGCCCTGACAGCACCGGGCAGCCTTCCTGGTGAGTGAGTGAGGGAGAGAGAGACCCTATGTCACCACCATGTGCACAGAATGTGCCACTCAGCTCAGGGCCATCGATCCTCCCAGGGATGAAGGGTGGCAATGGAATGGGGCAGACAGCTCACAAGTCTTTTTTTTTTTTTTTTCGGAATTAGGGATTGAACTCAGGCCCTTGCCCTTGCCAGGGAAGCGCCTATTCTACTGAGCCATCTCCCCAGCTCCTCACAAGTCATCTGACAGTGTGACTTTTTACCTTCTTGGAAAAAAATACAGAAAATTATTCTTAAATGTTTTAGTAAATCTTATGAATAAGAAGGATTTTCAGGATGCCATACTTGGGGTTGAACCCAGGGAACACTGAGCTATAGTCACAGAACTTCTCATTTTTATTTTGAGACCAAGTCTTGCTAAGTGGCTTAACCTGAACTTGGCAAAGATCCACCCATCTCAGCCTCTCAAATAGCTGGGATTACAGGCATGTGGCACAACATCTGGCTGGTTTGAACGTATTTTATTTAAAAGGTGCATGTCACCTTTTATTTTGCTTAACCTGAGAAAGCGCAGGGTCTAGAGGCAAAGAGGAAGAATACCCAGAGTGACTGGTCACAGAGTGGCAAATAACAGAGGGAGGTTTGGGCCTGGTGCCCTCTCCACAGTCCTGGACTGCTGAGGCCACCCTGCTCCTGAGACAGGGCCAGCAGGACCCTCACCCTGAGATATCAGCCCAAGGGGCAGCTTCCCTGGGTCTCATCCTCATTGTGTCCCAGTACTTGGAGCAACATGGACATGTAACAAACAGTAGCTGAGTGGTAGTTCACCCACAGTCCTGTTGTGTCCAAGCTCCATCCTATGACAGAGCAAGTGCCAACCCCATCACCCTGTAGCTAGCACTCTGTCCCCCAGCTGTCCCCATAGCTGCCAATGGGGATCATGAATTCTTGCTGTACTCAAGGGCTATCTTGCCCAGGTCTTGTTTGCAAATGTGTGTCTGTAGAACAGGGTTCCCTACCCATGTGCCCACTGCCAGGCGTGGGGCAGGGCTCAGAATCAGCTTGCTGGCAGAGCTGGGGCATCCCTGAGGGCTCTGAGCCATTCCACACGTTCCAGTGGGAGCTGCAGAGCGGGCCAGCCCCAAGCGTCCCTCCCCGCCTGGCTGTGAAGTTAGGCATTAGGGTGGACTTTGCAGCACCGCTGAGAGGACAGCTCCTCAGGGCTCCCCCACCACCACCCATCCTTCAGGGACGGGGCACAGAGCCCCGGGAAGCCCACGTTATGTTCTGTCCACTCCCTGGCACCCTTCTGCCCAACAGCAACATAGCTCACTAGAAGCTACATTGAAAAAAAAAAAAGTAAAATAAATATATGAGATTAATTTAAAAGTGCAATCAATATGAAAGTTATAAATGAGCTATTCCACTTCATTTAGACTATATCCTCAAACTCTGGTGAGTATTTGTTTTGCTTTTAGGGAGCACGTCAGTTTGAAGGAGGCTTGCTCCAAGGGCACCTGGTGATCTCCCAGGAGCAAAGCCAAGACCAAGATCCTCGTGGGGCGGCAGATGTCGCACCCACAGAGACGTAGACTCCATCTGGGGTAGATGGGGAGGGGCGGCCACGTGTGCATGTCAGGAAGACAGGCGCGAGGCTCTGGCCGGGGAGAAGGACTGGATGGGGTGGCCTTCGGGTGGGGTCTGAAGGATGCGGGGCTGTCTGGAGAGGACGCTGAGACATGAAACCAGACACTTGTGACTTAAAGGAACAGAGTTGGGCTGTGTCTCGTGTCCTCAGTCCGGGTCAGGGAGCTCCAAGGCAGGGAGGGATGACCGAGGGGTCAGGCAAAGGGGAAGTGCTCGCAGCACGGCTCACAGGAAGCAGAGCAAGGAGGGAGCACAAAGGGAGAGAGCAAACCTTCCCACGCCTTGCTCTCAGGAATCCCTCTACGACCAGCTCCAGCTTGCTGACAGTAAGTCAGCACGATCCTATAACCCTGTCACCTCTCAAAGCGCATGAGCACAGGAGGCTGGGGGCAGGTAGGGCACCTAGACAGCAGTCACAACACAGTGCGAGGCCTGTGGGTTCACCAGG
>NDGN011347433.1:0-16206 GCA_002564285.1 Tympanoctomys barrerae | reverse complement strand
GGGGGGTGGAAGGCGGAAGCCGGCGCCATCTTGCAGGCGCGGCTATTCGCAGCTCTCTACAGGGGTCCAGAAAGATGGAGGAACCATGGGCCCTCTATTCCCAGCTGCTTTTATGGGGGGTTGTCAGTGACCTCACCTCCTCCACCTGGAATTTGCCAGGAGTGGACTGGCTTCTGGGCACCTCTGTCTAATGTAATTTATTCCAATGACAGCTTTATTTTGTCTGTTTGACCTACCTTGTAAGGCCTTAGCTTTACAGTTTGCAGCTAGTTGGCAAGGGGTACTTCTTCATGATTAGTTAATGTTAGTAATGATGATCCTGGAGTGAATAACCTCATGACTCTGGAGTGAATATACATGTACTTATGTATATAATGAATGGTACATAGGTATGAACACATACTGCCTTAAAGTTAGTCAGCCCCCACCCCTTTATTTTCTTTATATCATTGGCTATCATTTGTGCACTTGGCTTGTGCTGTCTTTCAGCTCTTTTCTGGTCTCTTGGTGCGGGTCCCACGGTCATTTGGCATCCCTTTTCTGGTTCTTCTCTTTTTCTCTCATCCCTGTTTTTGACTATTTATAAAAGGAATGTATCTATTAAAGCTTAGTTTTACTCCTAGTTAGGAAGAGCTGGAAGATCTAATGAAAGCTCTCTTACATTTTTTCTTCTAAAACACCTATCACTACAATTGGATCCAAATTCATACATCAATGACCCACCCAGACATACCAATGAATGTGCTCTACTAATCTGATAGATATTTCTTTATCTAATGAAGTTGACATGTCAAAATTAATAATAAAAGTAAGTTAGTTGGCTTTTTCCCTGTTTAAAACAAGATGGTTTACAAGGGAAAATTCATTGCAAAGATTTTAAGAAATGGTAGAAGTGTGGAGCATAGGGTTTTCATGATAAAAACCACCAAAATGGTTTCCCTTTCCCCTGGTTTTCATTCTCAGATAACTGAGCAAGCTTCTCATTTGAATATGGTTTTATAGATGTTTCCTGACCAATGGGCATGGGAGATCCAGTACTTTATATTATAGTTTTAAATGAAAATTAATAACACTCTAGCTTATATATTTTGTGTGAGTTTGATTGTTCATTAGCATTTCAGCATCCAGTTGTTTCTAAGTATACCAACAGATCTGACTTTCTGGCTGTAAAGTTGAAGACTAGACCCTAAATGAGATGACCAAGGACACTATCATCCCCTGAGACCCTGACTGGCTCCCAGCCTACACAACAGCATTGTCTCAACGTTCTTACTGCAGCATGTTCGATTGATAACATGCTTTGAGATGACAATGTCAGTGACCTTAATGTTCTCAGGCAAACACAGCTGGGGGTGCAGGCTGACAACCTGGATATGTTTTTTAGCTGAAATAAGAAAGTGGTTGCAGCAGTCTCCACAGCAACAGCGAGGCTGGAACCCTTGGGAGTTTTTAGCAGAGAAACAAGTACAGCTGTGAGAAAGGCTTCAAGTGGGATTAATAGTGACTAACTTTTAGGATTAGTCTTCTGGGAATCCTTTATGGTTTTCTTAGTAGATATAAGCACACAGTGTGATTGTTCCTCAACATGAAACACTTCTCTTGGATTTTGTGCAATATATGTACTCTTTTCCCTCTTCTGAATTTCATAAATACTTAGTAAGTCTTTATAATAGCCTTCAATTTAAAAGGTGGGTAAGAGAAAGAATTTATTTTGGGATACAGAAAAAAAAAGCTTTCATGAAAGCTTTGACTCTGCATTCCTGTTTTTTTTTCCCTTATAATCTTCCCACTCCGTTATACTTATCTCCAAAAATAAAGAAGGGCAAAGTAAGATGCTACACCCAGGCCCAGGGTTGAGATCAGCTCTTTTTAGGGCTTTGAGGATAAAGCTGTTACCTTGCTGAACCAGCCCAGAAGCATGTGAGACACTTTTGGTGTGGTCTGGAGACAGTACGGGAAGAAAAGGACTCAATTTGGAATAATTTTACCCCCCACTGTCAAGTGGCAGTGCAGGCTGCTGTGGAATCTAAGGATACTCAATTTAAAACTGTTTTTCCAAATGCTATGAAAGCATGCCTTCAAGGTACGAGAAAACTTTTAATAGTCTGATTTATTGACTTATAACTGAAATACTGCCTATATAATGTATGGGTCTGAATTTGTACTATCTCTAACTTCAAGCCATGCAAAGGTTAGGAGAGAGGCTGAGCTATTAGACACAGCTATTAGACAGGTCTGAAAAGCTTGCTTTAAGGTTCACTATGCTGATATTTTCATAAACTATTGCTGCTAACAGTGAGATTTACCCACTTTAAAATACCAGAAGTGAAGCCGTTTATGTCAAAGCAGGAGAAACAGTTCCAAGTTGTGGTTCTCTTCTATTTAATTACTTTATTTTTTTATTTTTAAAAATCTTTTCATAAAATGGGGGCAATAGTATGATCTAAGTTCAAACTTGAACATTTCTATTGATTACACCAATAGTGGCTATTGTATAAAAGCATGTGTCTTGGTCAGCAGGTAAGAAGAAGGCTCATCCAGGGGAAGGTCTCACCAGAACCCCAATTCCTTTGGAATGGTGCTCCTTGAAGTCCAGGTGGTCCCTTCTGACACCATGGGGAAGTATCAGGCTGAAAACCCACCAGCCTCAGCAAAGTGTCCTAGAGTTGGAAAGATTCAGGCCTTGGCTATGACTGGTAGTGAGCCAACTGACAGGAATGATGATTTCCGCATTTCCTAGGTCAGAAAGATAAGGGTGATTCCTCAAGATAGGGTATAATTCTCAGTTGTGTGCTAAAAGGGTAGTCTTCAACATATCTTTTCACTAAGAGAGTCAATATTTTAACTGTCATCAGTTAAGATAAGGTATTAAATTGATCAGTTTACTAGAGAGAAAAGATGGAATTGGATGAAGGAGGTTATAGTCTAGTGAAAGGAAGAGAAGATGTGGGTGGTTTGGATCAATGGCTTTCAAATTTTAGATAGAACAGAATCATCTGAGAATTTGGTACCACACAGATTGGGCTACACCTGGCACCTCTGATTCAGTAGGGGAGTGACCTGAAAAACCTGAATTTCTAATTAGCTGCAGCTGATAAGATGTTCTGGGTTTCTATCACACTTGTAGAATCATTGATCTGGAACAGTAGGTGCAATTTTGAAAGGCCACACATTTATTCTATGAGTCATTGAAGTCAGAAAGTAAGCACAAGAACCATGAGTTAGACTAAAGGCACTATGCATTGGGGCCAGCACTAAAGATGAATCTGGCTAGCTTCCCATCTCGACCTAGGAATGACACTTTCAAATCTTTTTTCCTGTCTGATATTTGATGATTGCTGCTTTGGTCACACAGTAGGTACCCAAACAACATTTGCTGACTCAAGTGATGCTCAAATAGAATTTCCAGAGATCAAGACTTGTACAACTACAAAACTAATAGTCATATCTCCAGGAATGTTGATTTAACTGGCACCTTGACAGAATGAATTGAGTTTTCCAAATAACTAATATCAGGATCTTTCTAAAAGATGAGGGAGAGATTCTGGACAATACAGTGAGTGCAGGCTCCTAAGATAATAACACTTGAAAGGAATTACCCTGTCAGCATCTTTTGGAGGCTGTCTTGGGTGATCTTTATTCAAGGCAGAAACTTGGAAAATGAATTTTAATGATGTTCCAAAATTGAAGTATAAGGTCCTACATTGCTTAAGAAACTAGGGAAGCTGTGTTCCATGCCCTACCCAAGGCCATATCTAACCACAGTTTAACATTTAAAACATCAGCCTCATCTTGCCATACCAGTCAGGCTTCACATAATGAAAGTGTATTTTATGGTCAAACAATAAGCCAGTACAGTTGCAGTTCAAGTGGAGGTGGTTCTGTGTGTGTATGCCATACCGGGTACACTGTTATATGTAGTCATGCATCAGCTGAGTCAGAAGGAGTCTCTTTCATCAAGAAGTTGTGAAAGTTGCTCTGAATATCGGCCTTCACATAACAGAGGAATAAAGAACACAAAGGATTTTGATGAGTGTCACATTAGTAAATAAAACCTTCTTTTGGCAACAATTTAATTACACACATAGTCATAACAAGCTACGAAGTGGTGGGGTGAGGTGGCACAGATAGAAATATCCCTGTCGGGGCCCTCACTTTTCAGTTACTACAGTGTAAAAGAGATGAACACAACTTTGGGCTGTATAGCCAAATATGTCTCACATGGATAGAAATCTTCATAAAATATATGATCTCTGTTCTCTTTTTAATTTTTTTATTTTTAAAGAATACAAAATAATGATAAGAAAAAAACAGCATTAGAAACGATACATGATTTTACTAAACAAAGTTATAGGAATTCAACAGTGGTCACTATATTACATAATGCTATCTCCAAATTAGTTGTTCAGATTACCAGATATACACATGTAAGATTCATTTAAAGAAAAAAGAGACAATAATAATGATATTATAAGAAATTGAAAAGAGGAAAGAAAAACAATTTTAAGTATTCTCTGTTCTTGACATAATACATTCTCAACATAATTTATTTTCCTGGAAATTTAGTGCAGTGTTTCCCTGAATGTATTTTCAGTTAGCTTGGTCTTACAGGGTACTTCCAAAACAAAACTGAGTAAGACAAAGTTTTCAGGTCAAAGAAATTTAGGTAATATTGTATACCATATTTTTTTCTTTAGAAATCATAGCATGTTTTAGCATCTAAAAGTTTACTAGAAGTTGTAAGGAAACTTGTTAATTGTACTTTAATCTCATAATCTTCTATTTGGTCATGGAACATTTTATTTTAGTAGAATGCTTTACTACTTTATTAATCTAAGTCATTATTATTGTCATGACTGATTTCTGCTCTAGTATAGTTACGCAGACATTGGAGTATGTAATATTTTCCTCATACTAAATGACCTGGATTATAATGGTTCTGAGCTCTTTCGTCTTTTTATTTGTTTGTTTTGTGTTTATTTTTCTAATTCTATGCTGAATTATTGGTTCTACCTTTTTAAGATGTTAGTGTCTCACCTTAACAGTGTTTTTTCTGCTTTGGCCTTCTCCTTGGCTTCTTTTAGTCTTTGTTGAGAAATAGTCATTAAGTTTACTAGAATATATAAAAACAAATTTCTAAGAGAGCCTTGCAGGAGCAAGCATGTATTTCTTTTGAGTTAAGTGAATTTTGTAAGACCTATTTTTGTCAATGTGATGCTTTTTGCTAACTTTCTGTTTCTTACCTCTTTCATTAAAAAAAAGCAAACAGATGTTAAACCAATGATACTGTTTTATTGGCAGGGAAAGTTATTGAGAGACAGTCTCACTATGTAGTTCAGGCTGACCTTGAACTCACTATGTAGCCTAGTTTGCCTTAAACTCATAGAAATCCCTCTGCCTCAGTATCCTGAGTGCTGGGATTATAGATGTATGTGACCATAACCAGCTGCTACTGTTCTTATATGACTAATAAACCCAGTTGTATCCAATAACTCAACTGATTATAAAATGTAAATTAACCAACTCCACCCCTAAAAGGCCTTACCATTGATCCTTCCATAATCCAATTTCAACAAATACCTAAATGTAAATTACATATCAACACGTGTGACTTTTGCTGTTCATCTCAAATTACTTACATAAATGGATTTTAAAAACACAGTCATACTTTCACCTAGTCCTCTTGATCTTTTCTAGTTGTTATGTAGGGCTGTGAGGTAAGTGAATAAAATGTTTTCTGAGTGATGACGTAGTTCTGTGCTTCCTTTACATCTGACCCAAGTTTTCAATCAAAATATCAAACAAGCTTTAAGGGAAAGAAGCAGCAGCATTTGTTTTAGGTATTTAATAGTTCTTTAGGGATTTCCACAGTGAAGGGTATCTAACTACCATTGTGAATTTATGCATAAAGTTTCTGCATGTTTGGAGAAATTGTTTGGTCCTATGAAAAGAAAAACAAAACAACAAAATGAAACAAAAGTACCCTTTGTGCCAGGTGGTTGTAAGCATGAGTATATATTTTAGCTCCCTTTGTGTTGTACTGCATGACTTAAGAGATTCAGATAACAGGAAGGGAAAGAAAAACTTCTTTTCTATCAGGTACTCTTAGAAATGCCAACTCATTTTTCTAAAGTATAAATAGCATCAGTTAATGAGAAAATGAATCACTTCCAGCACAGTGTGGGAACTGTGACAACATAGTAACACAGTTTGCTTAAGAAGCTTGGAAGCAAAATTCTCTGAATTTTAAAAGTTACAACTGGATTAACAAAGGAATCCAGCAAGATTGTGAATAGGGCTTGCACCTCAGCTGATCTGAGGGCTGTCATCGAAGTTAATTAGATATATGTTTAATAGTAATATAAGTTACCATAGTCAAAGGTGATTGTTATAACAGCCATGAGTCTGTCACAACCAAGCCAAGCATGTCTAGATTGAGGTTGGCATCAGATCCTATCTTAGTTCAGAGAAGCACAGCTGAATACTGGCTAAGGTGGTAGAGAAAAGTCTCATTCAGAAAAAGAAAACAAATACAGGAGCAGAAAAGACATAGAACAGAGTGGAGATTTATAGTAAAGGAGCATGTAGAGGGGCCAGTGGATGGAGGAACACTGAGAGAAAGCCATAGAGACAAGGGGATTCTGGTTAAACCGATTTGATAGGATTCTGACTAAAGGCAGCTCAGGGTTATCCGAAGTCAAGTATGGGGAATAAGGAATTTGATCACAGGTAAGGTAAGGATTCTTTTTTTTTCCCCCCTTTTTTTTATGTATCAGGGATCAAATTCAGGCAGGCACTTATACCACTGAGCTAATCTCCCTGACCCCAAGGTAGGGATTCTTGCAAAGCTAACTTAGCAGTATTGCTAAAAATGGGAATTGCGAAGACATGGAAGTCCAAATGTGGAATGTAGCCAACAAATGGTCTCAGAAAAGCTTGACTGAAGTTTGGTCAAAGAGTGTTTGTTTCCTTCTATATCCAATCTTTTCTCCACTGCAGTCTTCTTTTCTGTTAACTGATACCTAGTGACAGTTCCTGGGCAAAAGGAATCACAGATATGACAGATCTCAGTGGAGTCTTACTCAGTTTGATTGGTGCTGGCTGCTAAGTGCTCCAAGTAAGCAGTGGCTGGGCCCAGGGTCAGTGGGACAGAACTACATGGAGTGGGAAAGGGACTGCAGTCAGCAAGCCCTGGGATGGAGGCAGACTTCATGAAGGCTATGATTCACACAAATTATAAAATATGTTAACACAACAAACAGATTTCCAGGGACTTGGAAGGGGGATGTGCAAAGGATAGGTCTTGCAATTCATTCTTCCCAGTAAATCTGCCTCTTGATCAAGGTACAGATCTGCCATAACTATTTTAGCCTAACATCCTAATCTCAGTGGCTTACTGTACTTCCACCTAGTCCACCATACTGTGTTTTCTTTTCTTTTATAGTTGGTACTTCTTATGATCTATTTAAGAAATCTTTGTCATGATATTATTGCTTTCTTTTAAAAGCTAAATTGTTAGACATTTATATCTACAAAGCATCTGGAATTGATAGATGCATACTGTAAGATAGAACTCAAGATTAATTTTATTTTTCCATATGGATAACCAATTGACCCAGCACCATTTTTAAAAATGGACCATCTTTTTGGCACTGCAATGCTGAGTCATTTTGATCTTAAATTAGGTAACCTTATATGTTTTTAGATTATATTCTGTTTTGTTGATCTACTTGCCTATTATTTCACCAATACTAATATTCTAATTTTTACTACCATAGAACTTTAGAGTAACTCTTCATATCTGGTAGTCTATGTCTTTCAGTTTTAACATTATGTTTCAAGGTTGTCTTGATGGTCTCAATCTTTCTCATTTCCCTATAAATTGTAGAATTTACTTGTTGGTTTATACACACACACACACACACACACACACACACATATTGAGAAAGATTTTTTTTTTTTTTTTTTGGCTGGCTCAGGATGCCTTACAGGCGGGTCTGGTAAGGCATGTGGAGCTGGGGATCAAACCATGGTATTCTGTGCCTGACTCTGTTTGCCTAAGCAGGCACTTAAACAACTGAGCTAACCAGTAGGCCCCCACATATACATATTGAGACTGGAATATTTTTAAAATATAGATATCAATTTTGGAGAGAATAAGCAAAATCAAAATTTCATAAAGGAAAATCCTACCATGCTCTATGTGATTTTAATCCTCTGAAATTTCCTTATGGTAAAGTTTTGAAATGTTCTATATGCACTTTAAAAGAATGCATATTCCACCTTACTGGGAGCAGTGTTCTAGATACATCAAGCAAGTCAAGATTAATAAGAATTGGGCCAGTGAGATAGCTCAGTAGTCTAAAGCGCCTGCTTAGGCAAGCTTAGGCAAGCTTACAGAAGTGTGCAGGGACCACAGTTTGATTCCTGGCACCACATGCTGTGCCAGCCCTGCCTCCCACTCCACAAAAAAGGTTAGAACCAGCCACACACACAAAAAAAAGATTAGTAAGAATTTAGAAGATGTAAATGATACAATTAATTGATCATATGTAAGGTAGGGATTCCTTTTTTAATGTACTAGGATCAAATTCAATTTAATCGTAATGTTTACATCTATATCCTTACTTTTGTCTCATAAAAAGTGAATCATGGATTGGGGAGATAGCTCAGCAGTCTAAGTGCCTACTTGGCAAGTGCAAGGCCTTGAGTTCAATC
This sequence comes from Tympanoctomys barrerae, assembly GCA_002564285.1. NCBI lineage: Eukaryota > Metazoa > Chordata > Mammalia > Rodentia > Octodontidae > Tympanoctomys > Tympanoctomys barrerae. The sequence continues at coordinate 7,488 of NDGN011347433.1, read as the reverse complement.
CCCAGTACCACATGCCGTGCTGGCCCTGGAACCCCTGGTGTGCCATGCAGGCCTGAGACTGGGTGTGGTGGCACACATCTATAATCCTAGAGCTGGGGAGGCTGAGACAGAAGGATCATTATGAATCTAAGCTGTATAGGGAGACCCTATACCAAATTTAAAACAATAAAATAAGTGAATCAGCCATCAAGAGAGATATTCTAAAGTCTCTCTTTTCAACTGAGCTCTGCTTTATTTATCTTAAACCTATGTTACTGAGTGCATACAGATTTAGTGTTGTGATATCTTTCTGGTGGCTTGATCTTCTGATCACTATGAAATTTCTTTCCTTAGTTCTAGAGTTGTTCTAACCATATGCCCACTCTGTTTGAAAAGCTCTCAGATATTTAATATACAGAAAAGTCTAGATGGCATAAAGTATATTAAACTTGTATTTCTCTGAACAGACACTTGTTTTCTTTATCTCATTTCTAGCATCTTGTTTTTATAATGACATGGGAGTTACTATAAAAATACAATAGCAGACAATAAGTCTAGGTTTCTACTTACATAAGCAACTAGCCAAGGGCCCACTTTGCGCCTTGTGTGAAATACATACGACTGGACTTTGTACACTGTGTAAGAGAGCCGGACTTTAGTTTGAGCCTCAAAAATTGCCATCCTGCTTCTGCTGAGTAAATCCCTCATTGGGTTGATCTTACTAACATGCTTTCATTTGGAACTCTGAATGATACAATGACCACATATATAAATACATGGAAAACTTTCTTTTATGATTTTGAAAATATTTCAAAAAGTGGAGAACCAGTCTTAAAGTGTCATTGATTGCTACTACAATTACTATTTTTTTAAAGAATGTATTTGGCACTGGGTCTCATTATGCAGCTCAGACTCTTAGTGATCCTCCTGATTTCAGTTTCCCCAGCACTGGGATTATAGGTGTGCGCTACCATGCCTGGACTTGGTACTCGGCTCAGTGTGCCCGGGGCTGTGGCCAATGAGGCACGTGATGTGAGGGGTCGAATGCCAGTCCCTAAGCTTGCCTAGGCAGGTGCTTAGTCCACTGAACTATCTTGCTGGCCCTTACATTAATGGATATTTCATTATCATTTGTATCATCTTGAGGATCCAATCTAAGTCAAAAAAAGTACCAAAACAGTACTTTCAATCATCCACGCTTTCTCAACTGATAATTGGATTATATAAACAATCTGGTGTTTCATGTGAATAATTATCTTTCATCATTTAGTATTTATCAGAATTAGCATTTTTTCAAGGAAAAATTATGGTAGCAGTTGACATTTATTGAGCGTTTAAATTCTGTGCCAGCCATAATTCTGAACACTTAAATTTCACAAAGTCTTGTGTCATAGGTAATATTGTCTTCATGTTATAGACAAGGCAGCTGAAGAAAATAATTTGGCCATGGCTGAAAATCTAGCAGGTACCAGAGCCAGGCTTTGAACTCAGGAATTCTTGAATGCTACATTATATCAAGTAGAATATTAAGCAGAAAATAAAAATTCTAGTGTTGAGAAGTCTTGTCTTGGATTGGTTGGTCTAAGGAAATGAACATGGACTAAGAAGTCAAGTGGAATATCCCCTGAGAGGTTTTGTCAAGCAGAAGATAAGCAGGTGGGTCTGATAGAAGCTCTGGAATGTGCCGATCTCCACTAGCTGACACAGTCAGAGTAGCTGGACTATTTGGTAATGTTATCATTGCCAAGTGTGGAGAGATTTAAACTTGACTTGAAAACCCCTATACTCAGGTATGCAGCTTTTCTACATTCTGTGAAACACCAAGTTCTACCACCACCTTCCTGACATGTGGCTATCCAAATCACTACAAGTTCTCTGATTTCTAGCTGGAATCTGGAAGGTGTGAATTAGTTGAAAATAGTCTAAATCCCCATGACCTACTTAAACTCTCCCTTTCTTTCTCTCTAATCTCTTTTCTTTCCTCCAATAATCAAGGTACATAATCATCATCACCATGAAGCTTATATTCGTTGAGCATCTGCTGTATTCTTGCTTGACGAGATGTTCAGCAACTTGCAATCATTTTTTTCCTTAGCTCTCACTCCCGCTTTACATGACAAATGCTTATTTTATCATTCCTGCTAGCAGAAGAAGGCACTGAGGCTTAGAGAGACTAGCCTATCACTCGGTCAAGAGCTAGTAAGTAACCAAGCCAGATTGCGCTGCCCTTACCAAAGAATCAACTTTAATGATGGAGTTTAAAGTATAAGCTGGAAGAAAATATGTGGTAAATCTGAAAACTTCTCACTCCCTGAATAACAGGATGCTTCGTTTTCATAAGACATAAGCACTCCAGAGTGCTTTCCTACCATGAATCTCAGTTATGGCTTCCATCAATCAATATTTTAACGTCTGTGTTTACCTGTACCCCTTGATATATTTTGAGCTCCTTAAAAAATCAATCTTTTCTTCTTATATTATGTAGTGGAGGGACTGGGACATAATAATATTCAATACAATTTTGTTGTTAGAAGACAATGAAGGAGTTCACAAATATTGCATTGAGAACACATGACTTTGGTATTTAATATTGCTGTTTACAAGATTTGTGATAGTTTGCAAAGCATTAACTTCTCTGAGGGTTTGTGCCTAATTGTGGAACATGAGATTATTTCTTCACAGTGTTAGTGATACCAGTTGACAGGATCTTTTGACCTAGAGACAGTAAAATGAGCATGGGCCAAATATTGCAAGCATACCTACTCTTGTAAAGCAGTTTCATTGGGCAGGGGAGGGGCTCCAGCTGAATCAGAACTTCTAGAAAATGGAGCACTGGCTGAGAGACAGATTAAGCTGCTCGCGCAGTGCAAAGAGAGTAGGAGGTACTTTTAAAAGTGTACTTTTTTTTATTGGTTTATGTTTACAATACTGACTGGTGATGCTTGTTTTGGGGGATTGGTACATGCATATAACATATATGATCATTTTAATCCCCAAGTCTTTATCTTACCTTCCTAATCTCCACTCCCTCCCCATCTCCCAGAGTCTACTTTCTCATTTCCTACCATCTCTCCTTTATCTACCCCTCTTTCTCCCTCTTCCTCTCCCTCTCCTTCCTCCTCTCCCCCTCCCTTTCCCTCTCCCTGTCCTGCTCCCACTCCCATTCCCTCTCCCTCTCCCTCTTCATCTCCCTCTCCCTCATTTCTCCCTCTCCCTCTCCCTTTTCCTCTCCCTCCCCCTCTTCATCTCCACCTCCATCTCCATCTACACCTGGATCTCCATCTCCATCTCCTTCCTTTTCTATTTTAGGTTTCTTATATAAGAAAAACATGTTATATTTAGTTTTCTGTGTTCCCTTATTTCACTTAGCATAATGGGCTTAAGATTTGCCCATTTTCCTAGAAATAACATAATTTCATTCTTCCTTATGGCTGAACAATATTCTGTTATGTATATTAGTAAATATGTCATTTTGTTCATTTCCTCATGTGCGGATGGACAGCTAGGCTGTTTCTAGAGTTTAGCTAATGTGCATTGCCCTGCTATAATCATGGGTACACATATGTCATTATAGTATGATGTCTTTAATTCTTTTAGGAAAGGTATATCTGGGTCAAGTGGAATTTTCATTTTACTTCTTTATATTTTGTATGGGGAATTGAACTCAGGACCTCACGCTTGCCAGGCAGGCACTGTGACACTGAGCTAAATCCCTGGCCCTTTCATTTTTACTTTAGAGGGAATCTCCATACAGGTTGCCATAATAGTTGTCTTCATTATTTTCTTTGTTTGTGAGACAATACCTGACACCTGTGAATTAAGGGAGAAAAGTGTATGTTGGCTCATAATTTGTAGAGGTTCAGTGCATAGCTGGCTCCAAGGCAGGGAGGCATGGCAGGGAAGGAACAACTAGTGGTAGGGTGGCAGGAAGCAGAAAGAGATCAAGGGAGGACAGAGAGAGATATGTGCTCCCAGGCCATACCCTCAGTGATCCACACCTACAGCCAGGGTTTACCTTACTGCTCAGCATTTAGCAATAAACTCAATAGCGGAAGAATCCACCATTGAGCATCATGCTTTCATGATCCAATCACCTCCCAAGAAGTTTACCTATGAACACATGAGGCTTTGGGGAGGAATTTGGGCATAGCCATAACAGTGGCTATACTAGCAACAGATTTTTGTTGGTTTACTGGAGTAGGCTAAAGTCTGGTAATTTCCATTAGCAATGGACACAATTCCAGAAGTTTTTTCTTTTTCTGTGACAGCCTTGAATCACTAGATAGTCACCATCAACTTGTTCTAGAGGCTGCTGACTTTTTTGTGTAGCTGTAGCTATCATTCTGTATAAAATGTCCGCGCCTCACAGGTGTGGGTCCTATGTTAAAGCTGAGGACAGCACCTCTATGACTGCTGAAGAAGCACAAGAATAGGAGCATAAAAGAGGAGAGAGAAAAAGAAAATAAAACATACCAGTTCCAATGAGAAATAGGCCAAGTTAACCCTGTATTATAGTCTTGAATGCAGCATTTAAAAATAATGGATATACCAACATGAAAAGCTGAGTAGAATCTGATTCAAGGGTTAAGACAGCAAAAAGGTTAATATATGAAGGTAGAGATGTCAAGCTTTTTATCCTATTTTAGCCACCCATCAGATAGCCACAGGTCCAAATGAGTATTTTAGCAAAAGTGGTCTTCAGCTGCCTGGGATGTAACCTAGGCAACTGTTATTACAGCCACACATCAGAAATATCTATGGCAAAGGTATCAGGGATTTAATATTGTATGCCCATATATATGACTTTCAAAATTAGCGATTTTTAAGTTGACTAAGAGCAAGTGAAGTAAAATTTTTAAGTTTTAAGTTTTTCCTTGGTAAGAATTTCTCATTTCATGCAAATAGTGTGCTTCTCTGTTTTTATCAGGGTCTCATGAGAGGTCTGCTCACAATAGTAAAGAAACAGCATGCCTTGCTGCAAAGGATAATAGTTAATGTGCCTAGAGATGTATTTATCAGTCTAGCCTTCTGTCCTACCATAGTGGTCCCTAACTAGCTCATTAGGAGATTTAAAGTGACCACAAGGAGAAGACTCTCTGAAATTTGCAGAATGCATTCACTAGTTATAAGATATATTGTGTCACTACTGTTTTCATTGTCAAGCTGCTCTGTCTTTTCTGTCCTGGTCTCTAAAGCGTCCTGACCCAGTGGGCTGTTGTCTAAGCTAATTTGTCTCTTCAGCACCCAGCTGTGTTCCTTCAGGGTAGTGGGTGCTATTAATCAGTATTGCCCATGCTAGACAGATGATCTGCTTCATTTAGTGTTGAGGCTTATATTCTTTAAAGTTTTCTGCCCACGTTTGCTCTTGGTCCTAAGGAGATGTTAAATGAGCATAAATCTGGTTAACTATTAGGAAGGATAAAGCAAGTAAGGGTCTACAGAGCTCAGGTAGCAGATAATTGGCTCCCCAACCACTGGAGGTTAAGAATAGCAACTCATCAAAGCACTATGTTCCTCCTAACAGTCTTACATTCACATTTGACCTGCTTTCCTAAGGCAGCAGAGAACACAAAATCTTCAGAAAGCTGACATCTTAAAAAGCTTTTAGAAAGTAATGAATCAAACATTCAAGAATCCCTTCACATTTAGCATTTATTTCAATTTCCACATGCTCTAGCTTTTATTTTTTTATTATGATTTCTCATTTTAGAAAGAATTCTTTCTTTTCTCTTTTTGAAGATTGTATTTCCGTCTATGGCCATACCACCCTGAACACGCTCTATCTCGTCTGAAGATTGTATTTCCAATCATAGCAAATTCTCTCAGGTTTTCTGAAGCCTTTAAACACCTACTACCATGCAGAAGTGGATGTATTTTGCAGCTTTTATTTCTTCTCATTTTAAAAAAAGATTGGCTGCATTCAGGTCAATGTTATAACTTCACCAAAAGGGCTTTGGCCATTAAAAACTAACAAGAATACATCTAGTACAAATTTATCATTTTCTTGAGCAATCATATATTAAACTATAGTAATACTTAGAATAATTAAATTATATATTTAAAAATTCTTTCAAACTTCTTTTTAACCCAGTAATTTTATTTCTGGTAAGAAACCAGAGAAAATAATGAGAAAAATGGCATTTATTATAATAGAAAAAAATTGGAAAAACTTTAAAGGTCCAACTTTGGGGAAATAGTTAGATAAATTATTATTTATTAATTAACCTGTTGCCTTTAAAATATTTTCAAACAATTAATTATATGTAAATATGCATGGTGACACTAGTCTGTAAAATCTAGATACATTTAATTTTATATAATGCCCAACTTAGCAAATTATACATATTTATATAGAAAGAGGCTTAGAAGGAAACTCAGCGACATGTTTACTGAGATTACCCATGATGATAGGAATCTATGTAAGATTTACTTTCAGTTTAACTGCTTTGTATTTTACTAATGTTTTGCAGTATGGATGTTCAAATTTTATGAAAAAAAGAAACCTTAATGGATACCAAGATTTTTCCACCTCTACTCTCCATTTGGAACAAGTTTAAAATGCCAATACAACATTTACAGTCATTATATTGGCATCTTTCTATATTATGGTAGAACACTGAAAACGCTGTATTTCTATCAATACCAAAGAATAGGAATAGAAAACATGAGCAGCAGAGCTCAAGCATCCATAAACCACACTGATCCTTCCTATATATTTTTATGTATTTCCTTGCCTTTGTAGGTCCACTTGACTGAAAAAAGTAGAAAGAACTTTCTAGAAGTGTCCCAAAATCTTTCAGACTGATAAAGCATCTCTAGTACTCTTTATTACTGGACTCTGCGTTATTCTAAGCAGAGCAGGCTGGGAGAGTAAATAGGGAGGGTAGGAAGATTAAAGAATCAGTTTAGGGACTAATTGAGTTTGTTCAGAGTTATGAGGGAGACATGGGTTTGAGTGGCACCTGGGTCTCTCACTAACTGCTCTCTGTTCCTAAACTCCCACATGTGGATTAACTGACCTAATTGAAGTTAGCACAATTGCTGGCCCAGTAGTAAGCACTCAGTAAAAGTTAGCTCTTACTGAACTTCAAAAGAAGTGGAACCCTTTCATCAACTCTGCAGTTATAAGTTAAAACAATCTTAGCAGGTGTAGTTAACTAGCTATCTTCTGTGTAGGAAGGAAGCAATTAACAGTTTGAGTCTTGTGATTTGTTGTTGTTGGGGGTAGGGAGAGAGGATGGGCTCAGAAAGCTCCATAATAGCTATGTCAGGGAAGCCTGTGTTGGAGGTGATGGGCAGAAGTGGTGAGGGAGGGTTCGAATGACTAGTCCTCATGTTTGCAACAATCTGTTAGGATTCTCTCCATATCATTAAGCTTCTCTTCTGGAGAGTTAGAAACTTGAGTTTGCAGACCAAAAATTAGAGAAAAATAAGGGCTGTAAGGATAGCTAACATTTTGGCCCTAGCCTTTCAAGGTCAGTGAGGACTCAGGACATAGGAGAACCTGTA
>NDGN011347432.1:0-11678 GCA_002564285.1 Tympanoctomys barrerae | reverse complement strand
TGTTCCTAAAATTTAATTAATCATTTGGTAAGAAATGTAGTCTGTTCACAATGGAACACTCATCATTTTGGAAGATCCCAGAATATTCTAAACTTCACTAATAGGATTGAGAAGAACATGTGGCTGCTCAAGGCATAGCTGTACCATAATGTGCCACAGTAACATTTGCTTGTTATCGCACCACCCGAAACCTGAAGGAAATGGGACCCATGCCTGCCGTACCTCCGCCTAGGTCCAACGGTGTTTCTAAGTCAGCTGCTGTCTTCATCGCCTTGTAACTTGGTGCAGGGAGAAGAGTGGTTAAATATGAGGAGTTATTTATTTATTTATTTATTTATTGGAACCAGGGATTGAGCTCAGGCCCTTGCCCTTGCCAGGAAAGCACTTATTCCACTGAGCCATCTCCCCGGCCCCTGGATTGTCATTATAAAAAAGGCAAAAGATTTAGATGACCTGAAGAGAAACCAGAGTATCGGATGGTCATTTTGATTTTTTTTTTTAAATCACATTATATTCATATTAGAGTAGGATCCAGTGAAACTAGCAAAAACAGAGAGATAGGTGCTGAGGAGAATAATGATTTTGCCTTACAATGTTTGTTAATTATGATTTAGGACACTGTGCTTTTTATTACACCTAAAAATTCATTCAGTAATAGAATATTGTGTGCCACATCAAGAATTTAATCATATTAAGACATCTTGTTGCATCACAAAGCAGACATTTGCAAATGAAAAAAAAATTAAGTAAAAAGAGTTAAATGTTAGCTTTTAGGATGATGAAGTATGGTAATGTTTGATACTCCTTTGATTTGTGTAGTTTTCCATAGTTTTATACTTTACCACTTTTAACTGGATCAAATTAATATATTAATATATATATATATATATATATATATGTTTCTTTTACTATTTGTCTCCAATGTTGGTGATAGCAACCAAATGTTCATAATAAAAATTAAGAAAAAATGAATTTTATCAAGTGTAATATATGGGCTGGGGAGATGGCTCAGTGGAACAAACGCCTCCCTGGCAAGCACAAGGGCCTGAGTTCAATCCCTGGTTCTACAAAAACAAAACAAAACAAAACAAAACAAAACAAATGTAAGATAGCAGTTTAATCAATTTTCATTGTGTGATAGTGACCAGAGATTGTTATTTTCCTTACAGACTAAGTCATTTCCATCAAAATACCAAAACTAACTAACAGACATTTTGCATTATTTTAGAATCCCCTTGAAAAGAGATACAGAGTTTTAGGGGAAATAATCCAGAAACAGAAGTGACAATAAAATACAATCAAGCAAGCAGAGAGGAAAATCTAGTTTAAGGGTCCTTTAGTAACATGTTTCTATTTACAGATATAGTCTATTAAATTATGCTATAACATAATTTTTTTCTACATATTTGATGAAAACTTAGTTTCCATTTTTGCTCTTAAGACATGCATAATTTTGCATGTGCCTTGCTTTTTTGTTTTGTCCTCCTATCACTTCCTCTGTGGTAACTATCTTTTATTATAGCTACTTTCTTCACTTCTATGAGGAAGGTTGTCATCACTAACTGGGAGCATATCCAGTGGCAACATCCAAACTCCCACGGGCAGATGCTTCTTCTGTCATTTATTTACATTTGAATCAAAATGTCATGCGTCAACCCTATTTTGTTTCTTTGTTGTATGTTCATTTTTCTTGTTCATATTTCTTCTTGTGTGTTTTTTTTTTTTGGTGGTTATTCATTTCTAGAAAATGGCCCGTGGAATTCAGTGAATCAACATAACTCTCAGGCTTTGCTGGTAAACTGAACAACACACAAGCAGAGATGGAGCACAGATAAGCTGTGAGTGGCAACGTCACCGATAATGGTAAACATCCGCCAAGTGCATCATGCTTTATGGACTGAAGAGAAAACAATGAGTGTGCTTATTTATTTCCACTTTAAGAAGTTATTCATAATCAATACAGGTTGGTAATTTTAACTCAATTATGTTCTACAGGGACTTATTTAACTAAATCACAGCAACTGGGATGTGCTTACACTGAAGACTTGAAAAGCCTCTCATTAATAACTTTATTTCTGCATGTGTGTAGAAAAATAACTTCATTTCTTTCTGAGTCTACCACCCTCAGCCTTTTACAGTGCTAGGTTTACAAGTATGTGCCAGCTCAACTGCCTTACATGTAACATGTTTTTAGACGTTGAATAATCTTCGCAAGGGTAAGGTTATTTTCCTTTTAAATAAGCTTATTTTAAATAACCTTTTAAAATAAAATAACCTTTTTAAATAAGGTTATTTTCCTTTAAAATAAGCTTATCTTTCAGGGAAAGAACTATTAAGTCTGGACAAGTCACTGGTTCTCAAAGACTTGAGCTAAACCATTGCATACAAATCATAAATAGCGTATTTGAAAAGTATGGGAGATGTATGAGGCAGTAAGAATTAACTAACTTCAAATTTCAGACACTGGAAAACTAATTGGAAGTGAGCTGATACTCAGAGTGCTTTTGTTACTATTTCTGGTTTCATTCTAATTTCCCTCTTTTGGAGCAGGGCAGCTCTGATGATTCAGAACGCAGCTTAGATCAGTGAGAGACGCTTCTGGAGCGAGAAGTCCAGCGGAGCGGTCAACAACTGCCTCTACCTTCAGTGACGGCTGTGGGGTCTCGAAACATCTCTTCAGGGCAGCCCATCTTCCCTTCAAATGTGGGCTTAGCCCTGAGGTTGAGCACCAGGGGAAGAGATCTGCTGGGAACTCCAAATAGTCAGAATAACAATTTACTAGAACCATGGGGAAATGACTATAATAGGCAGGGAGGCTGAAAGAAAACCAAGTATGGGACGGAAGGCCCAGATAGGGCACTGCATAGCTGTGCAGTGGAGTGAGGGGAACGCCGTGGCCTGTGGCAGTGTGGCCCAGCACTAGCGCAGGCCGCAGGCCTAGAATCCAAGGTTGGTCAGGAGCATCTGCGGCAGAGAGAAGAAGCAGCGGGAATGTTAGCATTCACAGGAGGCTGACGGGATAAAACTGACAGCTTCAGAAATGTCAAACACACAGCCGGTCTCTATTTCAAAACATTCATTGCCCAAATTCTAAAGTTTTACAGGGAGGGAAGCTAACAAGCTCAGTTAAAAAGCTCTTAAGGTCTGAACTGACTCAATATTTGAGTTGAGCAGAGAAAGACTCACTAAGTTTACAGTCGAAATACACACACACACACACACACACACACCCAAGAACAAGTCAGAGATAGTTCATTTTACTCAAATGATGATCCAGCTCCCCTCCACTTAGTACTTGGAGGGGCTTTGATGACAGACGCTGTTTCTTACACAGCTCTCCCAAGTCTCCAGCAGCATTAGAACGTTTACTTTGCAGCTGTGCCTGATCAACAGGAAGTAAAGCTCAAGACTGAACTGAAAACTCCACTCTCACCCTTAGAGCAGTGCAAAATTCCTAAAGGAAAAGAGTATCTGCATGTGCTCTGCCTTTGACTGCAGCTATTGGTTCCTTGCTCTACAGTAATCCGCCTGTGCTGCCTCCTAGTAAAGGTTTTATAAATATCTGTCTCTCTCTTACTCTCTGCATCTATCTCTGTCTCAGCCTCTCTCTCTCTAGCTCTACCTCTAGCTCTTCTCACTCTCCCCTTCTCCTCAATCTTTCCCTCCCTCCCTTGCTGTGTCCCTTCTTTCCCCTCTTTTTCTCTCCTTCTCTGTTCCCTTCCCTCTTTCCTTCCCTCCATGCTTTGCTCTCTTTTTTTTGCTGTTCTAGAGATTAAGGCCAAGGGTGCTCTATATTTAAGCTATATCCCCAGAAATTTGTTCCTTTTATTTTGAGACAGAGTTTCCATTAAATTACCCACATGAGACAGGAATTTACAGGCACCCCTCCTCAGCCTCCTCAGTGCTGGGCTTTTATCTCTGCATCACATTAAAGGCTTCTCATCTTTTTTCTTTTTTCTCTGTATTTTAGTACTGTGTCTACAGGGTCTCACTACATAGATCTGACTCATAGTGATCCTCCTACTTTCAACATCCCAAGGGCTGAAATTACAGGTGTGCACCACCATGCCCAGTCTCATTTGCTGTCTAAGTGCACCCTAGGGGTGGGGCCTCATAGCAAGGCTCCTCATTTTTTGATGGAAGAGGAATATTTCTGCTCTGCTTTGTTGAACCAAAGTGAATTCTGTCAGTGAACTGTCTGGAGGATCCTAGGGGATAGTTGATAGAAATAAAGCCATCCCTGCCCAGTAGTGGAAAATAAAGCCCATTTTTGGTGGTTGTGTGGAATAGTAGCATCTTCAGTAGACACATTTTAATGTAAAATAAAAATTATAGACATGTATGGACAAGGTTATCTGAGCAGTTATCAAATGTCATACCTACGGGCTGGCCAGATAGCTCAGCGAACTAAAGCACCTCTTTAGGCAGAGATCAGCGCCCATGGCTCGCTCCCCCGTATGCTATGCTGATATGCGCCCGGGGCGCGCTGAGACTGCGAGTGAGGCTGAGCGTGGTGGTGCGAGCCTGTAACACCAGCGCTTGGGAGGCTGAAAACAGGAGACTCACTGCGAGTAAAATCTATGTAGCGTGACCCTGGAGACCCTGTCACAAATACATAAAAAATTGTATCTACTGGAGAAATTTTGACAATATTCTCTTAGTTTGAGAATGTGGACAAACAAGCATGCTTTCATCATGTGTATTCAAAATTCTACTGAGATTCACTCTGGTAGAACACCAGGTATTGTAGCAGTATGAGAGACCCCGACAGGGAGATAGCACGCTTCAGCCCAGCCTATAACACTTAGCCACGTAGCAAGATCTTGTCTTTAAATAAACAGAGAAACAAACAAATAAATAAAAAGGGCTAGAAATGTTGCTCAGTAAAGACCATAGGTCCAATATCCACACACACACACACACACACACACACACACACACACACACATTGTGTTGAAGTATTCTACCTCAAACAGTAAATAAAAATATTAAAAAGGATGGAGAAAATTAAAGCTGTCAAAGAAGCCTATGAATAGAAAATACAAAAGCATAGACTTGAGATGTTGCAGGACACAGGCTCAATTTGCAGGTCATTTTCATTAGTGAATGTCAGAGGTTAGAAATAGGAAATAAAATTTTATAAGAACTATGCTAAGTATCTGGAAATAAATTTTATAATGTACCTCATCACAAAGTGCTATTAAAAGAAATTGAAGAATATCTGAATAATTGCAGAGATACCCCATCTTCAACAACTGAAATATTTAGCAATGTTAAAATTAAAACATCTATTAAAACATTCTGTGGATTAAATATTTGCTTATATGAAGTTCCTTAGTTATTTTTGCATTTTGAGGAAATAAGTTTCACAGGAAAATTACAGTTATCCATGAGACATTTCTAAAGAAGACAGCAGCTTAGAAATTAAGAGTACTACAATTTAGGCCTATTGGAAGGCCACCATAAGACCTCATGATATTGGTGTAGGATAGAGGCTGACTCACTGAACAGAACAGTGTTTCTAGGAACTGACCAACACATACAAAATTATCTTGTTTAAGTTCAAGAGCATGATTGGAGGCTGAAAATGGTAGGATTACTACAAGTCTTATTTTTGTAGTGATACCCTGTAAACCCTGTACTAAATGCATATTTAAAAAAAGACCAAGAGCAGTATAATACAGTGAGAAAATAATGGCTCTTTCAAAGAAGTGTGAGAAAAATCATAATATGATATGGAAATAAATATACCTTGAGTTCTCTTTTTCTTGTGGTACATGGACTTTGATATGACTTTGAGTAATTCAAACAAGGTGGAAAATGTTGAAATAACCAAAGTGTATGGAATACTTCCTGGAAATTTGATGGTAGTAAGAAATCACTGAAATTTTAGAGATGTGACAATGATATTTAGAGCTGTTTTGTTATGTACATTGATTAAGACCAAGAATCAACCCTAAGCTCTCCTGTGTTGGAGGTGGAGACAATGGAAGGTGATTAACTCCTGGGGCACGCTGGGTGGATGTGCTATTGGCAATGGCACTGGTCAGAAGTGACTAGCAGTGGGGCTTCACTTGGACAGTGGACCTCCCGCCCCAAATAAGCACTGTTGGGTAGGGGCTGATAGAGGATGAAAGTACTGACTATTGTGGAGATGACTATTATGACAGGCATGGGCATTCGCTTCAGCCACAGGGTCTGGAACAATTCTCCCACTATAGACATTTAAAATATTGGACAAAATATCTAAACAGCTATTTTTAGGCAATTCAGGACCATGATCCTTCCTGAATGGAAACTAAAGGGGCATAGAGCAAACATTTTCAACTTCCTTGGATACTGCTTCTAGGCTGCAGGAAATGGGGGCAGCACTTCACAGAGGACAGCATTGTTACTGAGCTGAGAACACGGAAGGAAACTTTAAGAAATTATAGTGATTGGATTATATAAATGATGTGAACTGAGATGTTTGTGTCAATATCTGGTAGTGTTTATAGGAATTATTACCAAGAGAAGAAAAAATATCATACTGACAAAGAGATCAGCTCAAAATGACGAGAAATCCCAAATGTGTAAAAACACAATAAAAGTGATCAAAAGGCATCAATTAAAGTTGACAGAACTAAAAGAAAAAATACAATTCTATGATTATAGTAATGCATCTTAATATGCTCCTGATATTAATTTACAGAAGAAAACACAAGCAGTGTACTAACAATCAACTTGACTTTATTGCTGATTATAGAACACATTCAATGTAAAATGCAAAATTTTAAGTTTCAGTATTCTAGATAAATACTGAAATTTATGTAATTCTCAATACAATCAAAATATTATAATTATAAAAGAATATTCAACAATAGTTGAATAAACAAAAGGGTTGGGGAGATGGCTCAGTGGAATAAACGCTTCCCTGGCAAGCTCAAGGGCCTGAGTTCAATCCCCAGTTCCACAAAAAAAAAATAATATAAAATAAAATAAAATAAATAAACAAAAATGAGTAACAGGTGTAGAAAATTCCAATATTCAGCAGCATAGACCTGAAGAGTGAAAAGTTCAAAAGACAAACCACACACACACACATAAAGACAAAGCGATAGAATTGGTAAAAATACTTTGGACAAAAAGAACATAAATATGGAATTAATAATTGGTAGAATGAGGATAAAACAATGCTTAACAAGATATTTATAGAATTAAATGGTAACATTACAAAGTAAGAACATTATTAAGCCAATGGTAATACTTTCCAATGAATAAATTATATTATTTTTTTCAACCCAAAATACATGAAAAAAGAGAAATGTATGGAATAGAAAACAAAATAACAGTTCAAAATATTAGTGGAAACAAGTCATAATCAATGAAATTATTCATAAATACTTACTCAGTTGAAGTAGGGATCATTATAAATCTGACATTCATTTAAAAGAATAATCCTAAAATATAAGAAACAATTTTAAGTAGCTCAGATTCTTTGAAAGATAATGGCTGCCAAATTGATTTGAGAAGAAATAAAACATATTATTTGTCTACCTTTATTAAATAAACTAACTTTGTAACTAAGTTTTTCCATGAAAAATTTCAAATCATTTTTGCTTTGGCTAACATTTAAAGAAGAATTACACCTGTCTGGTATAGTAATATATGACAGCAGAAAATAGAAAAATTCTCAAGTAATTTAACAAATCCTGCATTGCCACAATAAGAAGAAATACAAAAATGTTAAATGAAATCACAAAATAATATACCTCATTAAGTGAGACAAGAAAATCCTCAGGAAACATTCTGAGAAATGAATATAGCTCTTTGATATGTGAAATAAACCCCACTAGTTTAGCACTCTAGGAATCAACATTAATCATATAAATTATATAAAATTTGATAAAATATACAAACTTCAACTGATTTTAGAAAGCCATTTGCCATGTATTAGCAGACATTTTTTTTTCATGGAAAAAGGAGTTATTTCACAGAAAACTTAAGAAGGAAAATGAAAGATAAATAAGTTGGACATCAATATGTTCTCTTGTGTTTTCCATGACTGTATCTATTCTCAACTCTTGAGATTCAGAATCAACCACTGCTTTCTAAGCATCCTTACTAATTTTCATGGAATTCTAGTTATAAGCAATATTGTATCATGAAGTTCCTAATGGTTGTGAAATTGCAGGGGATACTACTTAAGCATACTATTATACTGATACTGTTCTAGGTCTTGGTCTCCAGTATTAAACAAGAGAAGGAAGATTTGCCCTGGTTCTGCTAAACTGAACAGAGAATTAAATAAATAAGTAAATAAATAAATAAATAAATAGATGTATTCCATAGGCAACTTTCTAAGAAGTATTTAATCAGGTTTAAACATTAAAAACTGTATGAGGAAACTAGAAGGACCTTTTAGGAAAGACAAATTCCTATTTCACTACACTTGGAGGCCAAAGTACACTAGTGGATATCGAACAGAACATAATTAAGCCAGTCGGTTTGGCCAACTAGAATGTCATGACGTAGAATGCCTGGTTCAAGCAACACAGTCCTCACAGTTCTGGAGGCTAAAATGAAGACGTGGCAAATGAACACGAAGGCACAATCTTCTGCTTTGATGCCTTCACATTGTATCCTGTGGTCCAAAGCAGAGAGAAGGAGAGAGGAATGGAAGTAAGAAAAGGGGAAGGAGAGAAAGAAAGGACAAGGGAGAGAGGGAGAGTGGAAATGGGACAGAAAGGGAGAAACAGTGAGAGGGAGAGGTAGTTTTTGTGCTTCTTCTTAGGCACAGTATCATGAGGGTTTGAATTTCATGACTTAATTAGCTCCTAGTTTCCTTATAACTTAACAGCAGAAATGGAATGGATGGATCAGTCCAGATTTTTTTGCAGCACATTTGGGCCACATGTCAATATATGATATAAGGAGATCAAGACTGTCTGCACTGGGTTTCTATAATGCATGGCTTGGCTTTACTGGAATTGTAGCAGGTTCTTGTAGAGGTTGAATCTTTGGCACACTAAAGCGATTATTATTCCTGAAGTGCTTGCATTGCAAAGGGAAATGTATTACCTTTCCAACTCATAAATCACTTAATTAAAGTCATTCTAAAATTTATGTGAGCAACACATTTAACTTTTCAAACATAAAGAAGCTGAACCCTATCAAGGATCCTGGAGTGGGAGGCACACATAGAGTTTTGAAGAATTTCACAGATTGGACTAGAAAAAGTCTTCAGATTTAAAAAAAAGTTAATAATTACAAAAAATGGTGATCATGGTTATTCCATATTTATTAAAATATTTGCATTGGTTTATTTGTCAGTGTCATAAATTAAAAATGATCCAGAAGTTCACTATGTAGACTTGGAAAAAAAAGACACAATGCTAAGTTTTGATAGCTGTCTATTTTGAAGTCATATTTTTAGCTTTGTTTTATAGATCTGCATTACCCCTATTCATTAAAATTCACTACAAGTGCAACATAAAACTCTTAATTGAATTACAATGTATTTTCTTCAAACTTAAAACCCATTAAATTTGAAGATAAAGGATGAATCATGGTTTCATGTAGCCTCAGACTTTCTGGCCTTGTTAGTGGTATCTCTCATGGTTGTTCCTGTTTGTTATACTACAGCACACACTGGAATGGGTTCCGTGCTTAATTCCAGCTATGATTTTGGGATAAATGGCAACATTTGTGTTGGAGGGAGGAAGATGGCCTTGGTTGCACTTCATCTACCAATGTGAAATTTGTGAATGGAAGCCGAATTTTGTCAAACACTTCTGATTGAGAATGGACTAGTTTGTGAACATAAACATTCCTGAACCAAAGTAATGTGGTATAAAGTATCTCAGACACTAATGATATTGACTTCGAGAAGTCTCATGTCTGATATGTAAATAAGATCTCTAAAGTCATGATGTACACTTTGTAAAGATACGTGAAAAAGCCCATACCTGTCTTCCTTTGTCAGTCTCCTTGCCTCATCAACATCCTAAACCCAAATGGAAAATTTAAGAAAACTTCCAAGGACGATTTGTGTCATAGGCAAATAGTTAAATAGATGCCAGCTCTTCTGAAGCCAATACTTATTGATGCTTGCTCCCTGGCTGGCAAAAGAACTTCTTGCACAAATGTTAAGAGGTTTGTTGGCTCCACTAAGCACTATAATTCACCCTGTTATGGAGGAAAACAGCTGTTTTGTGATCATGCTCTGGACATTTGCCATGTTGGCATACTGAGTTAAAAATCCCAACTTGCCTTTCAGCGCTGCAGTTTGGTCTCTAGGCTATTGGCAAATGACTGGAGGAGAAAATCCTTGGACATTCTCTTTCAATTCAATGACTTTGGTTCTGCTCTCTAACTTAGAGCGCATTTTGTTATTTACTGGATGTCAAATTTGTTACAATATTTAGCAATAAAAGTAGCCCTTGGAATTTCTTGTCTTCAGATCACAGATCACCACTGCTATTAGAAGTGAATCCCATGGACTGCAATTAGTGATAGCAAGCAACCCCACAGGCGCATGAACATGGTTTAATCATGATGGAGCTCAGTGGCTGGTGTCAGCAGTTGGTCCGTATGCAATCTGAACTGAAGCGAACACCCTCAGCACTAGTTACCATACACTGGTAATGTACTTTAATATAGACTGTGGCAAGAGAGTCACTGAGAATTCCGTTACCTCCACACAAATGTATTCCTCCATTAAATGAAACTAAATATGAAATTTTTAATCTTATCGGATTTTAACACTAAGCATATGAGATACTAATTAATTATTTTATTCCCCAAAATAACAAATTCATACCCTGGAAGACTCCACACAGAATATTCCATTATCTTGAGAAAATATCTTCCATTCCCTAATAATTGGAGGGGAATTTATAAAACAATATCTTAGTGAAATGTTGTTTTATATTATATCATGATGTAATTAAGAGTATTTATACATTTTTAAAGCATGTTTTAAAAGAAAGAAAAAATTCCTCCTATTTTTAGAGATGCATCACTCCTAAGATTCCATTCATTACTTACTATATTGTAATATTTCACCAGTACGTCATGGAAAAATCCATTAACAACTAAATAAGTTTCATTAAACTTCATTTAAGGCAGTTTATTTATTTATTTATTTATTTATTTTGGTACCACAAATCAAACTTAGGTCTCATGTTTGCCAGGTAGGTACTCACCACTGAGCAACATCCTTGGCTTGAAGGAAGGTACTATTTTAGCAAAGAGGCAAAACTTAATCTTATCCCATGTACTCATAGAGCATAAAATTCACAAATCTATTGTGCAGATGAAAAATACATGCATATGCATATGCATATGTACATAAATCATTTAGCACAAACAATGGTCATTCCACTTTAAAGGGCGGTTTCCAGTCCACGTTTGATTATTACTAATGTCTAGGTTTCATTATAGGATGATATTAAAAGACATTATTGGCAAATCATGATGTACTTAAGAGTATTTGTAAATTTTTAAAGCATGAAGTCTATGACTGTCTTCAGACATAAGTACCTGAGTTTTGCAAATAAGTTTACAAGTTACATAAATTGTTTTATTCACAGAAGATTTAAGTCGAAGTCAAATATTGAATATTGTAATCTAAGAGTAGTGAAAGGCCCTTCTTCCACTTTTCAAGGAATCCCAGCTTTGTTGGCATTTGAGCATAT
>NDGN011347422.1:1066-21199 GCA_002564285.1 Tympanoctomys barrerae | reverse complement strand
CAGTCCCGCAACATTCCTTTTCCTGTCTCCTGCCTTCATTCACCGCCCCCTTCTTTTTGAACAGTCATCTATCTGAGAGACAGCATATAAAATGTTTAAGAAATGTACAAGTTCTGTATGAATAAAAGAATAAAATTTACGTAAGAAAACCTATTAATATAGAGATGTACCATTCATACATTGAAAATCTTGATATGCTAACAGTTCTCTCTAAAGATAATTTCTATTTTTTACTTTTATTTTTTATGTATTTGGTACCAAATCTCACTATGCACCTTAGACTCATAGTGATTCTTCTGTTTTCAGCCTCCCCAGCACTGGAATCATAGGCGTGTGTCACCATGCCCAGACTCTGTCGCTGGTTTAGTGTGCCCCAGGGATGGGGCCAGTGCTGTGTTACTGGGGAACAAACTCTGGTCCTTGTGCTTGTCTATGCAGCTGCTTAGTTCACTGAGCTATCTCACCAACCCCACATAGGCATATATTTTAAATGTAATGTATCTAATACATTTCCAATAAAAATTCTAGTAAAACTTCAATACAGGTATTTTATTTATTTATTTATTTATTTATTTATTTATTTATTTTTTGGTGGCTCAGGATGCCTGAGGGGCAGGTCTGGTAAGGCAGGTGGTGCTGCGGATTGAACCCCGGTATCCTGTTCCTGACTGACTAATACAGATATTTTAACTAATAAGTCATAAAGAACAATAAATTCCTACTATATAGTACTGCTGGATATCCAATATCATTAAAGGCATTGCCATATCACAGTTTTCTGTTTTATGTAGAAAAAAAATGTCAACCGGAAAACAGAATGGTGAGTATTAAGGGCTGGGAAGGATGCTGGGAGAATAGGGAGGCAGGAATGGAAGAAAAGTGGTTGGAAATGATGGTATTTTTTACCTGTGTGGAACTATCACACAAAAATTTATTCATATCTTCAATTTGTATTTGCATTTTTAAATTCTTTTTCTGTATTTTAGGGAAGAGTCTAGAGGGTGTTCAGGGTCACTATTAGACCGGACTCATAGTGATTCTTCTGTTTACAGCTTCCCAAGAGCTGGGATTACAGGCCCCAGCCACCACACCCAGTCTCAATTGAATTCTCAGCATGCCTCGGGGGTGAGGCTGGTGCGGTAGGCCCTGGGATTGAACCCCCAGCCCCTGTGCCTCTTGCAGGCACTTTAATCTGCTGAGCTATTTGGCCAGCACCCCCCCTCCAAAATAAATTAAGGTTACATTGTAAAAATCTGCCACATACAAAGGGATAATATATAAAACTATACTCACTAGTAAATAATGCAAACATAAACAACATTTTGAATATTTAAATTGGAAATCTTTTTCTAAAATTGTTAGGAATATAAGCAAATAACCAGCCTTCTGTTGGGTCTGGGTACTGTGATTTATGCTGCTATATTGCTTAGACCCTCTGATGACCAACTAGTAGAATAAAACAAAAGTCTGAAGGAATCTCACACTCTGGACAGTTTTCCTATAAGAATTTTACCTAATATGCATGTCTGAAAGTTTAGCTAAAATATTTCAGTCATTTGTTACATATTATAGCAAAAACTAGAAAATCTGTCAATCTAAGGATGGAAGATCATTTAAATTGCAATACTTGGGCCAGGGACATAGCTCAACAGCATAACTGCTTGCCTATCAAGTGAAAGGTCCCAAGTTTGGCCCTCAGTACCACAAAAATGTAATACTTTATAGCCATTCATCATCACTTTATAGAAGAAAACTACTGCATGAAATATTTATTATATTATGCTAAATAAAAATGAAATTATTTTATATCCTAAAGAACTGCTATGGGTCATAATCTGAATGTCCTCCAGAGGCCTATGTGTTAAAGATTTGGTCACTAGCCTGTGGTGCCAGTAGGGAGGTGTTGGCTTTCTTTGGGAGGAAGGATCTAGTGGGAGAAAGTCAGGTCGTTGGTGAGCAGAGCTTTGAAGGGGCTATTGGGACCCTGGTACAGTCCTGTCTCTCTTTGCTCATAGGCTGCTCTGAGGTGAACAGGCTTCCTCTGCATTTTGCTCTTGATTCCATGCACCATCCTGTCAGATCCCCAGCCAAGAGGGCCAAGCACCCATGGGTTGAAACTTTTGGAACCAGGAGTCAAAATAAACCTTTCCCTTGACAGAAAGACGACTTAAGGACAAGATCCTAAGCATGGGGGAAAATGTCCTAGAATAAAATATTTGATGATAGTAACATTTGCCTGGTTACCTAAGGGTTGATTTTGCTTTTGTGTTTTCTTCATCTTATTAAGTTTCATCTTATTAAGTTTCTTTAATAAGTATGTAATATTTCATAGTTCAAAAAGTAGATTCATTAAATATGATCTGAAGGGAGTCTGGAGTTGTGCAAATAATATTAAAAAGTAAACTATTTTTTCTCAACATAAGTAGTTTCAGTTTCTACCTAAATAATGAACAGGCTCCAATAGTATCAGGATCCTTCTAAGTTCATCTGCTTAACCAGAATACTAGTAATTTGAGTTTTAAAATACTGCTATGTAAATATTTTGCACAAAACAGCACTCTTCATCTGTTCCTTCTCTGATTTTTAGTCACTGGCTTTTACTGAAATAGTGCTAATTTTCAAAATGTTTAGGTAGGGATGAGAGAAACTGAGGAAGGAAATTTTTTTTAGTCAGCTATAGCAACAATGGGAAAAGGGAAAGACACAGACAAAGGAAAACAATATTAAGGTTTCCTGACGAAGTGTGGGCCCAGATTGACACTGACAGAGCACCCAGGTTTTGGAAAACTGGCCCTCACCCAGGACTGGGGCACAGCACAAATCCATTCATGAAGATGCTTGCTGGTGGGTTGAAGAATCACTTTGGCCATCACTAGAACTGCACTGCTTCCCTTAATCCCAACTTTTAAACCATGAGGACTATCCAGACCTGTGAACCCAAGTCCCTTCTTGATAATATCCTTCCAACTTACAAAAGAATTACATGTTTACCAAGAGAGTTAATGAAACAGGATATATGAAATTCAGAGTAAATTCAACCCAAACACAAATTCAGAGTTCACCAGCACCTTGCTGTAGAGACAGTTCCGAGGTCTTTTGGCAGCAATGTGGACTCAGCAACAGGCCCCCAGAATTCTCCATCAAGTCCTGTGGAGGTACACAGGGCTAGAGCAACGTGACATTGCAGAATTACCTAAATTCCACAACTCTTTATATCCCATTCTGACCCAGTCCCTAGGACAAAGTTTCTCATGATTCTTTAAAACAGAACTTTTTGTGTGTGTGTGTGATATTAGGGATCAAACTCAGGACCTTGCGCTCGCCAGGCAGGCGCTTATGCTCCTGGGCATGTTCCCCAGCTCACGATTCTTTATAAACTTCCCTGTTTAAAGAGTAAGTAGAATAAGCCTCTTCCAACTTTGAAATACAAATGATCTCGGTGGTATAAAAAAGACCCTGTCATCTCCACCTTACACTGACTGCACTCAGCCATGCTTCTCTTGTTCGATTTAGTTTAGTAAGTTGGATTGGGCTGTGAAGACAGCAAGTAGTACTTTGGGTAACTGCATTAATGAAGGACATCTTGGAGCTCCTCAAAGATGGCTTCAGCTAGTTATATGATTATTGGAGAGAAACTTCCAGAAAAAAGGGATAACATTGTTGCTGCTTTCTTTGCATTCTGTTTAGCTTTGTGGGCTGACAGTGTCTTAACTGAAACCCTGAAAATCCACAAAGGCTCTAGTTTTGCTGATATTCTGGCTGAATATTGGACATGCTAACTTCCAAACCCTTCATTCCTGCTGAATGGAAGACAAGAAAAGTTGGGAACAGATTTAAATGATGGCTCCAGTGATGATTCAGCCACAAAATCTTGTATATTCTCGTCTTTTTTTGAAGAGCCCAGTTAAGTCGTCGAACCAACAAGTGCTTGATACACAGGGAAGCATCTATTTGTGCTCCCATCATGAATTCCAGGGCATTTTAGGCCCCCTCTGGCTTCCTGAGACTACTTAGGAGAATATTTCAGCTATGTATAGTGCTGTCTTCTGTGTAAACAATTTGAGAAGCAGACAAATCCTCTTATGAAACCATATTAATTGTTTTAGAGGACGTTCCTCCATAACAATAAAATTAATAAATCATACAAGGTGAGTGTTTAAGCTTCAGCCCCCAAGCTCCTCACATGCCACTAAATGTGCACACGAGACTTTTCAAAATTAGTGTCTCGATTACAGTCTGTGACAGAGAGACCAGGGGGGAGGTTGTCCTGCCCATTCAGCAGCCTCCCTGCAGGGGCTCAGAGCAGTTATGTAACAGCAGTGGCGGCTCATCACCCATGGCTGTGGGAGCGGGGCTGAGCTCTAGGAACAGAGCACATTTTTACATGATTTTTTTTTCTTTCTGCAATTGTAGCACTGATGAGAGGCAGCTCAGAGGGGCGGTTCAGTTATATAAAGAGAACATCTCATGATCCATCGGAAAGATTTAGAGTGCTCTGTGATTTCCAGCTTCCAGGAAGGAAGATTCCCATCACTGAAGACTTTGTGCTAAGAGGAAAGGATGCTGCCAGGCAGATCTTCAATATCAGAGGCCCACATCTTGGGGTCACAGGCCCGGACCATGCCGAGGACCTGGCTTTGTCAAAACCAACACACAGGGGCCGGCCAGATAGCTCAGTGGACTAAAGCGCCTGCTTAGGCAGAGCGCAGTGGCCTGGTTGGATCCCTGGACTGCTGTGCCAGCCCATTCCCCAGGGCACACTGAGATGGCCATTGAGACTGGGCGTGGTGGCGCGCACCTGTAATCCCAGCACTTGGGAGGCTGAAACAGGAGAATCACTAAGAGTCCGACCTTCGTGAGACCCCCCCCCCCACACACACACAGAATTCCATTTCTGATCATTTCTATGCAGAGGTAGAATATACCTGGGAAATTCTGGCATATATTAGTCTTTCATTAAAAGTCTCACAAAAGAAGCTGGAAGATTCAAAATAGGTGGTGATTTCTTTTTTCCTTGACGAGGTGCTTTCCCTGTCTCCTTGCTGCTTTGGTCTAGACATGGTTTGAGTGTTCCTCTAGGCTTCAAATGTTGAAAGCACATCTTCATTGTGAAGTACTATGAGTGCAAAAATTTGATCTGGCTATAGTGTGTAAGTGGGGTATTTGGGAAGCCAGCGGGATTAGATAGGGTCCTGGGGTAGAGTTTCCAGTTTTTAGTTCTACTGGAATTTTTGAGAGAGAGAGAGAGAGAGAGAGAGAGAGAGAGAGAGAGAGAGAGAGAGCGCGCACAGGAGACACATTTCCCACCCCCTGCCGTGCGATATTCCGCAATATGCCACCAAGAAGGCCATCACCAGACACAGTCCTTCCACTTCCAGAACTGAGCCAAAATAAAATTTAAAATCCCTAAAGTCTGTAGTTATTAGCTACAGAAAATTGAGTGAGTCACAGGTGAAAGAACAATCCTGCAATGAAGGTCAGTAAGGTAAAACAACGTAGGACTCAGAATGCAGCACATTCTAGTCAGGTGGAAAGAAGTCAAATGCAAACTGTAGTAAGAGTGAGGCTCCATGTGATTACGGACAGCTATGGGAATCAGTTATGAAATCTTCAGTTGAAACGTGAGAAAAGGTAAAACTTGAAGAAGGCTGAGGACATACAAGGGGCCATATGCCACAAGGACTTCAAAACACTACACCAGTGGAAAAGCGTGGGTGGATCCCGCGGCACCGGGCAGGCAGCACTGCTGTGCGTATCCAGCGCTGGGCAAGGGCCCTGAGAAATACACCCAAATTCAGATCTCTGCTTCAGCCCCTGAGTCCAGAAGTTCAGCTGCCTTTTACAGAGAAGATGATTCTTTCACGTATAGGCCAGTTTTTCATTGTTGGAATCAAATACTCTGCAAAAACTACCTGAAGGAGAAAAGGTTCATTTTGGCTGATGGTTCCATGGCTTTGAATCTGTGATCAGCTGGCTCTAAGGCATGAGCATTACAGTGGAAGGGCACAGTGGAGGAAAACTGCTCAACTCATAGCAGAAAAGAAGCAAGGAGCAGGGGAAGGGGCTGAGAGGAAGAGGCAGGCACCAGACCTAGTCCTCAAGGTCATGCTCCCCTGACCCAAACACATACTCAGATGCCTCATTCATCTTCTAGATGTTCTTTAAACCAGTAAGGTTGACAATGATAATTATTCATCACATGTAACCCCCTTGTTGTATAATCCTGGAAAGGCTTTTTTAAAAAGTAGACAGTGAAGAAATTGTGCATTGATATAGTGTGTATGCAAAATAATGTTTTGTAATCATATATGTTGCTTTGTGTCTTATTTGCTTTTAGTGCAGTGAAAGTCAAAATGATATGCTAGAGAATTTGGCTAGTCCTGTCTATAATTTTAATGGTGATGCTTAGGAGTGCTTGCATGAATTAATATTGTAGTCAATACTTAAGTGCCTGTGAGAAGCTTGTCCATTGAGTTTAGATGGTTAATACTTAGGAAGTCAAAATTCTTTAAAAGAATTTTATATGCTAAATTTAGAAGTTTTGATTTATTAGATTTACAAGAGGTATGTAGTTCCCAAGAAGGATTTTGTTTCTTCTATTCATAAGCTGGCCTGCTAGGGATTTGAAGTTTTTAAGAAAAACAGGTGTATTAAATTTTGTGATTATTGTTTGAAACATTTAAGGGAATTTAATCAGGTTTATAAGTGCTGTTTACATTTTTAAGTTTACTTGATTTGTTAAGTTCATAAAAATTTGTAACTAACTGAAAACAGATAAGATTGTTTGATTGTTGACTGAAATGGTGTTGAAATACTGGGGGGAAGGAATCCATCTCATACTTAAGAGCTAATTGAGCTTTAGTCAAAGGTCAAGACAAAGTGGAGGTTAAACACTTTAACAAGCACAAGCTAGAAAATGTCGATGATTTATAAGATGTGCTCAAAATCTAAGTAAACACTTTAACAAGATGAATAGCATTTAAAAATCATGCAGTAGTAAAAGGTTTTTGCACGAGTAGGTTCTTCCTCTGACATTAAACATGTAAATGACATTCTCCATGTGAAAGTGGTGTCTTTGGGGCATGAAGGATCGGGAAGGAAGGTGCATTCTGAGGATAGAAAAGAAGAAAACATTTGGTTTTTCTGGAGCATGATCTACAATAGCTAGTATGTATATGTTCCACAGATGGTGTGAATGCTGAAAAGCAATTAGCAAGACATTTGATGGCCAGTCAGAAAGATCTTAAAGCATACTTTTGTGGGGAAGAATATAAATATTTCATTGTACATGATGTGGAAGGGATTTAGTGCCTGAGATGGGAATGGGAATGTCTAATGGATACAATGGTGTTTCAGAGTATATTAGGTCATGCTAATTACTGTGAAATTGAGCTCTTATTGGGTTTTAGACAATGAATTAGGGTCTTTTTCACACCTTTCCACTCCTCTTTGCAACAGTATTCTATATGGTAAACTTTTATTGTACCCACTTTATTAGACAAGGAAGCTGAAGCCCAGATGGGTTATGTATCTTGCCTACAACTGCACAGCTCCTACATGGTAGAGGCAGTGCTAGAACCCACCACCTGTGCTCTTTCCCACTGGTCACTGTAATAGTGTGGCTTTAAAATGCTCTCTCAACATTGCATGTGTATAGAGATGGGCTTCCAGAAGGTAATTAGGCCACAGTGTTTGGAATATAAAGTCTCTAACTTTGTCAGTGGATTAATCCATTTAGATGTTAATAATCTGATGGCATTAGTAGGAGGTAACTGAAAGTTAAGAAGTGGGGTTTAGGTGAAGAATGCGAGTCATGGAGATGTGACCCTAAGGGAAACATCCTGTCCCAGGCCCCTTCTTCTTCAGTCCTCCTATCATCACTGCTTCCTTGCTGCCAGGATATGAAGAGATTCCTTTGTCATACCCTTCTGCCATGATGTTTCTGTCCTGCCACAGGCTTTGTGGCCGTGAAGCCAGGTAAGCATGGCTGGAACCTCTGAAACCATAAGCCAAAGTGAGCCTTTTTCCCTTTATATTTCTCTTCTCAGATATTTGTTCCCAGTGACAGAAAGCTGACAATATCACTCTACTATCAAAAGCTAGAGATAAGATGATTAGAAGATACTATCATACCAATGACAGGGAAGATGCTCCTGAGAGAGTCCCAAATATTAGACTCAGTAGTAAGACCCAATTGGAAAGTAAAACAGAGTTACCAAAAAGTAAAAGAACTACAAGATTTAGAAGGAGGAGGAGGAAGAAGAAGAGGAAGAGGGGAAATTAGAAGAGCAGCAGGAGATGGTTACGTTGCTTGCACATAATTCCTCCAGCAGTTCACAGATTGTGCTGAAATTCACGATGAGGTTCAGGTGTTAAGGCCATAGTTGAAGCACTCTCTCATCCCTGAACTTGCTCTCCACAAAGCCTTCTGTTTCTTCTCCAATTGAGGGGAGCTGCAGCTTCTTTAGGTGATATAAGAACATTTGGAACAATTTTAAACTAGCTACTCAATTTGTCTCCAAGTCTATAGCTTTCTTAGGCCACTCTGTGCTGAGATTTTCTGGTGTCTGTGACCTAGGCATTCAGAGAACTACTATGGATAGAAGACTTGGAAAGCTGAGTGGAGGGTGAATTTTGCAGGCCTTGCCTTGAAAAGGCCAAGTAAAGCAGAGTGAACTTGTTAGTAAAGACAGTTGGAGAAAAAGCTAAGGGTTTGAAAATAGTTGGGCCAGAGAAGGGTCCATAAAATATCTAGAAATTTGCAGCATTCCCAGAGAGAATATAGTTACTTTAGAAATGATCAACATCTCCTCCAATAAGAAAGATACATACTGGGGCCTCTGAGTATGAGTCAGAAATCACACTTGGGCCTGAGTGAAGTGGGATGGGGAGGAGGAAAGTACGAATCTGAATTTTTAGTTATTCTAGAACAGGGAGTTCTTAAACGTGTGCTGTGTTTTAGCATGACTGTGTGATAAGCAGAAATTTGGTCATATTTTTCTTTTGCTTAAACACATAATAACATCATATATGTGCTTTAGGATGTGGCTCATGCATTGGGTCTGGTTTTCAGATTGTGTTTGTGAGGCATAGTCAGTTTGCCCCATTGTACACATTTTAGTGAATTCCTCCTTTACTCCAAGAACTTGTGTAAGTGCTGTGAATAGAAAACGAGATAAAGCATCCTTGTTTTCCTGGGGGCTTGCAGTCCAGTGGGCAGGGAGGCATAGTAGAGATTAACATATTATAGAGAGTTACAACACCATTGCACAAAGGCTATGGGGATAGATTGATTATAAGGATACCTCACTTAGACTCACAGGTTGCAATCAGGTTCTTAGTGGAGATGGCTCCTAAGCTAAGCCTAAGAGAAGAACAAGCCTGTCAAGAAGGAAGTCTGTCCTACAGCAGATGGTGCTGGAAAGGGCAATGGCAAAGGTTTAATGATGTCTGGTCACTTCCCTTTAAGAAAACCATTAACAACTAGGAATAAGTAGCAGTGACCAATGAGGATGGAGAGAACAAAGAACAGGAACAGCTAACCAGGGACAAGGGAGTTTTTGTTTGTTTTGTATTTTAGTACAGGGTCTATAGGGTCTCACTGCATAGATTGGACTCATAGTGATCCACTTGTGTTCAGCCTCCCAAGATCTGGGATTATAGGCACGCACTGCCACACCCAATCACCACACCCAATCTCAATCACCATCTCAGGGTACCCTGGGGCTGGGGCCAGCATGGCAACCTGCCACTGCATCTGCCTAAGCAGGCGTTTTAATCTGTTGAGCTATTGGGCTGGCCCTAAGTTTTGAAGTCATTGCATTTGTCCTTTCTGTTTGTACCTTTCCCTCTCCCTTTTCATTCTTTTATCAGTAAGTCTTTCCCATGTTTCAAAGTAAAAGCACAAGGGAAAAGGCAGTATCTTATTACTTCAGTATCTGGGATAATGCAGGTACCCAGCAAGAGCAACTTAGCTCTCTAGAGAGGCCCTGTCTCAAAAATCAAAACAAAGAACCCCCAAACCAGTGATTAGATGGGTGAGGAACAAGCAGTGCCCCGTGCTGCCATCCCCTTTGACAATCTTCTGCTAAAGGCGGTTCTGTCCAGTCACCAGTTGCCAAATCCAATGTTCTCATGGCCGTGGACACAATGACATTGATAAACACAATCAACCACAAAGCAACTCACTTAACCTTTATCTCTTCACATAGTTTAATTTCTTACTACATCTCGATTTATTGCTCCTTCTTTTCCCTTCTAGTGCCTGGTAGGACATTCTTGTGACTTTCATGCCTTTTCGAAGGAAATGTGTTCATAGGTGGAAGAGAGCTCCTCTGATCAGATTCTAATAACATCTGTATTTGGCAAACTTCTAAACTTATACTTTGATCCCTGGATTCTCGGTCTCTAAACACTCCTCTATAGTTATTACTAGGCACTTCCAAAAAAAAAAAAAAAAAAAGTCATTGCATTTTCACATCAAATTAGCATAAATTGTGGTCATCTTCTTTTCACCAAAGCCTTTATTTATTCCTTGATGCACATGTGAATTCATTCAGTTGAATCTGTCTCTCATTCTTCCCACTTTGCAAGTTTTGACCTGCATGCTTTTTTTCATACAGCTTTTTCTATATAAAATCACCTTTTTCCTAAAGGAAATTATTTCCTCTAAAAATCATATATAATCTTCAAGGCCCAACTCAATTGCTACCTTCTGCAATCTTCTTTGATCACTACTATGCAATGTAACCTTCCTTTCTTGCCTATAGAAATTGTTTGTATAATTGACATGAAATACACAGTGGTAGAGAGCTTGCCTAGCATGTGTGAGGTCCTGAGTTCAGCCCCAAGTGTTACAGACAACAACAAAAACAAGTTACCTCAAACTAGTCTGCTTTGCCTAATGTATAGAAATACACACACACACACACACACACACACACACATATATTATCACCCTCAATAGAGTGAATATTTTTTCTAAATTTAACAGTGAGTTTCTACCACCCTCATGATCGTCATTCTACAATTGCCTGTATTGTCAACAATAACAGTGAGAAAGTCTTGTCCTACGATGTGCTTTTATAGTGAAAGAATTGCTTCCCCCCATACAGTAACCTGTATTCATACTAGGTTTTGTTTTGTTTTATTTTAACAATTGTGACCACTCAGAACACAGGGGGGACTCCTGGTAATTGGGAGAGGATAAGCGATGTTTGGCAGGGCAGCTCCAGAGAGTTGGTGGCCACTGACCTTCTCAAGGGAGGGTTCTAAGCCCTAAATGTCCATCTAATATGTAACAAACTTAAGGTTTTTTTTTTTTTAACTAATTGAAAACTGTTATTTAAGGTTCCAGTTTTGCTGGATGAGTTTATAGTTAATTCTCAGCCATTATCAGCATCACAGGCATTTCTCAGTCCCTCTAAATTAATGCAAAGGATCGTGGAATTTGAGCCCCACCTTAGCGAAAGACTCAGGGACTTCACTAAGATAGACAATGGAACCCAGGTCTAACCAGCAAGGTGAAGTTCAAGGAGGGATAGCAGGACTAGTAGGAACTTGGAGAGCTGTGGGGTATGTGGCCAAAGTTTTTGTTTTATGTGCATGTCTTCTTTTCAGGTTGTTTTCTTCCTTAGTGAGCTCATTTCCTCTTTTACCTTCAGTTGCTACTTCTTTCCAGGTAATGATAATTTTGGTTCTGACTGTTCTTCCTGTTTTCCAAACACATATCCCATTGAGATGTTTTCCTTCACTCCAATACAATATACCTAGAACCAATCTGAGTAGTGAACAATCTTCTCCTTTCACCTCACTTAAATTATAGCTGCTTCTTCCAGGTGAAGCAGCGATGACACCAGGCCATTGCTTTCCCGAGAGCCCCAAGTTAGGTTTCCTATTGCCCCTTTACCTTGTGTGGGTTTAAGGTCTACCTGTTCCCTCTTTAGATTCTATTCCACAATACAACAGCTTACTGTCCACCTCTCACCCTTGTAAATCAAAGGTGTCATATCTTATGGTCTTTACTATTTCTTTTTGTACCAGGGATTGAACTTGCTGAGCTATATCACTGGGCCCCTGGTCTTTACATTTCATGAAACATCACACATATCTTTTGGGTTTTATAGTGGAAAAGAATTTCAAATTTTAAGTGTGAGAAATTGCAGTGCTTCAAAAGAAAAAAATACTGCTGCTTGTTGGAGTTAACTAGAGTCTCTGAAACATTTTTTTTTCCTAGGTAACTGTTCACTTCAAAAATGTAAGAATTCTTTGTGAAGGGGAGTACCCATCCCTGTCCATTTTCCTATTCAAGAAAACACTATAAAAATTTAGATTAGTACAGAATTCTGCAGTTGAAATTCTTTTTTTTTCTTCATTCATCTTGCTTCTGGAAAGACACTTGGCAAATTGTAGCAATGTAGATTGACCTAACAATTCTATTTCAAGGAGTTTATACTAATGAAAGAAAAAGAGATATTCTCAAAAATTTATGTCTGAGATAAAAGTTACCGGTCATAATGAAAATGAAAACAATTTCTATCTAATAGCTGAGGAATGGTTAAGTGACCATAACCATATACTGTAACACAACCATTAAATATTCCATTTTAAATATTTTATGAAATGCCAACTACCCATGTTAATACCAGTGAAAAACAGCAGCAGCAGCAGTTTCCAAAACTAAATAAATAAGCAGAAAGAAAGAAAACATAAACCCAAAACCCCCTCTTTAATCAGATATAGAAACTTTGTATTATGATCCAAAATTTATTTTTAAAGGGTTTATTACGTCGATTGGTTTAAGCAACATAGACAGAAAAGTAATTCCAACCCAGGCTTCCAGAATTTTAACTGGTTATGTACCAATGATGGGGTTTTCAAGGTGCTTTTTATATTTTCTCTGTCTTCTAGGAATATGTGTTTGCTCAGACATTACTACCTGTGTGACACACGCAAAAGAGTCTGTTGTGTGTCAAGCCCTCTGCGTATACTACAGACATGAAAATGACCAAGACAATGCACAGGTGTTCCCTGCTCTGCTCAGAATTTATAACTCTTTAAAATGAGGAGAAATCATTTAATTTTTTCCCATTTGATTTCATTATTCTTTTTTATCTATTTTTATTTTTTGATTTCATTATCCTACTGCTGGGAATCTATCTTAAGGGAGAAATATAGTCAAGAAAGCAAAGCAAACTTAATACATAGAAATATCCACTAGCACATTCATCATGATATAATAGCAAAAAATTGAGGAATGACTTTAAGCAAGAGTAAGGGAGTAGTTAAACAAATGACAAGACATTCACATTCACATAGTGGAGAAATATGGAATCATTTAGATTATGTTTCTGAAGACATTGTAATAATGTGTTAACTTATCATGCTTTCCACTACTATCAGTAAAAAGACGTTTGCAAAATATATACACTCTGACCTCAGTTGTTCAGTGCGACATTCATGAAACAGAAATTCAGATGTTCACAGGTGTTAGTTTTGCATGGTGCAATAAGGGGTGACTTGAATTTTGTGTCTCTGCCCTTCACAGGTCCAAAATCTTCTGTGATAAATAAAGTTTAGCCTTACAATGAGCAAAACCATATTAATTTTAAAGATTTGATTCAAAGGTTGTTCATCAAATATTCGAAGTGATGCGAACAATATAATTCAGCTTTTGCTCACAGTCTGTATTTATGTTGTAGAAAGGAAAGATGATTCACATGGGGTGCTTATGGTCCCTTCTTTCTACGACATTCTAGGGGAGGATGGATGAGTATGCATGCAGGGGGCACACCCATCAGGAGCCTGAGGGGGTAACCAGATGGTGTGCTCAGGAGGCTAAGCAAGGAAAAGCGGGAGAACTAGAATGGCACACAGAGAGACACATGAAGCTCAGCCCTAACTCTACCTGACCTCTAACATTCAACATATCACTGTTAATCTCTCCGGCCCATATCTGCACACTGGAAACATTGCTGCTGTCATTTCCTATAGCTGTGACATCAGAGATCTCCTGATTTTCATTGAGCAAGGGTCACAGAGGCTCAGGGTCCTGCCATGGTCTACCTAGAGAAAACTAACCTTAGAGCCAAACTTTGGCTCTCTGCTCATGGGCTGGGAGCACCCCAGCCCCTAATCTAAGTTCCAGGGCTTGCGCAGGCCTGTGGAACCTGCTCCCAATGTAAGCCAAAGAGAAAGAGAGAGAGCCGTCTGCCGGTGCTCACTCTCATGAGCTGCTGAACGTTTCAACTCACATTGACTGGCAGGGCTCCCTAGAGCTCAGGTGAGGCCCCAACACAGTAAGAAAGCAGCCACTTACCATCTAATTTAGGGATCACAAAGAACACATTTGTAAGGCTTAAGATGACATCACATCTCCCTGTCCTGGTATTTGGTTATCTGTTATGCCATAGAATTTTTTATTCCCTTTTTAAGTTTGGAAACTGCTAAAAAGGAGCAAGTGAACACAGAAAGATTTACAGGTTTACTTCACTCTCACCAGATTAAGGATCTGAACACATTTAGAGAAATAAATTTACAAAATGATTCACTACCATTCAGAGTAACTTGTTTACCTTCTGCATTTAACATATAAATTCATTTACCACAACTTGTTTCATACAAAACATATCAAGCATCTAAGAGCTGCATAAAAGGTGGACATGGAGTCACCTATCAGCATTTGAATGTCAGTCACTTCAAACGATGACCATACAGATGTCCCCAATTTAAAAACTGTTCACTGACCACAGCAGAACAGCAGCCTGGAGGGATTTGCAAAGATCACAGAAACTGCAAAAGACTAAATCAGCTGCAAGTCACAAACAACCTTTACTTAAAAGGGGTTAGTTGGGAATCTCTTCAGAGGTTGTCTCCTAGCTCCTTTCTCACATGCATTTATCTCAGTAAAACAGTAGAAGAATCATTTTAAATCACAGTAGCAGGTGTTTTAAACATACCTCCACACCCAGGTAAATATCTAACACCTGTGTCCACACAGACATACACTGGAGACCTGGGAAATCCACAAGAAGTCAATACCAATAAAGCTGTACTCTAGTATTCAGTGTTTTATCCTGCCACCTGAAGATTTGCTCCTTCCAGATCCTCAGCCTGCAATTAAAAATGCTATTTTTTTCCATATGCAATCAGCTTCTCAACCCCTAACTTGTTGATTATAGGGGACAAGAGCTCTCAACTGTTTTTGCCAAGAACATGTGGACTTAGGCAGGGTAAAAAACACTGACGTTCCACAGCAAGAGAAACTTAGAAAACTCCCTGGGTAAGCTTACTGGGTCCCTGCCTATGGTGTACTTTAAGAAGAGTTCCTTGCAATACAGAGGATATGAATTAGGATCTGGACTATTTTATGAACTGGCAAAAAAAAAACTTTTATCATTTAAATAATATTGGAGAGTTGAAAGTCCCTACTATCCTGAGGGAGAAATGAAAATGAGGAATTTTGCCTATGCACACTTAAAACCCAAAGCAACAAGAAGCTGCCCAACAGAATAGCAACCTGAAGGGATTTACAAAGACCAAACCAGGGGTTAGCCCCTTGGCTAAGTCCTGAGCATCACTTTTAGGTTTTAAAGGAAAGGAGTGAAACAATATATGGAAAAGAGCACACAGGAGTTGAAGGGATAGTGTTGGGGAGATGAATGAATGAATACAGACCAGAAAGTTAAAAGAAGAAAATGGGAAAAGGGAGACTGCAAGGGGATACTGAATGGGAGCTGCCAGAGAAAGTCCTAGGCTATTGTGTCTTCCCCTTCTACCTGCATGATGCAACCCCAAAGCTCTCTGGACACTTCTGACTTCTAGAAAGGGCAAGCTCACCTATCGAAGGCCACGGCTGTCATGGAGTAGATACTGGCAAAGACTGCAGCGATGGGGAAGAAGTTGTGGAATTTGCAGTAGAACAGGCCATAGTACCACTCATTGTGGACAGCGTAGGTGAAGTTCACTACTGTATTGAATGCAGCCATGGAGGCCTCTGCAAAGGCCAGGTTCACCAGAAAGTAGTTGGTCACTGTCCTCATTCTCTTGTGGGCCAAGATGATCCACATCACCACCACATTTCCTACCACAGAAGTCACCACAATGACCGTGTAGGCAGCTGCCCACAGGACAATTTGCCAGGCTGGTTGCACGAACTGATTGGGTTCTGAGGTGTTGGTGGAGATATTTGGGAAGAGATCTGAGTCCACAGGGAGGACGTTATCCATTTCGCAGGTGTTTGGCGAAGCCCTCCCTTCTACACACACCACGGGCTTTACAGCCAGGCCCTGTGGCAGGCACCTGAGGCTCGGAATTCTGCTTAAGCCAGACAGGAAGGAGGAAGTCTCTTTCTGGACGGAACTCTCTTTGCAAGCAGACTTGCCTCTCAGAGGAGAAAGCCTTCTAGATGCTCTGTCAGCCTGGCCTTCGTAGCTCCGAATTCCTCCACGTTTCAGTTTCTGGAAGCAGTTGAGTTGAGAATCTGGAGACTGCGTTGTAGTCTGCGTTAAACTGAAAGGCGGACAGTAGTCCCGCCTGTTCCCTGTCTGGGAAGTAAGAGAACCCGCCGTTCTGCACCTGCTTGTGTTTGCAACTGCCAGTTCCCCTTCCTGCGGCGGGAAAGGCAAAGCCTAGGGACTTAAGCAGGCAAGGAGGGCCAGTCTCAGCGCTACCTTTGAAAGTTCTGATTCGATGACCGGCATTCTGGGGACTCGTGTTCAGCTGGAGATTTTTCTTCGCTTCCGTAGAAGCCGCTGCCGCCGCTCTGCCTGCAGCGTCGCAGGCGCCTCTTAGCTTGGGTCCTGCTCAGCTCCGGAGTTAGCACAACCTCTGCAGGATGCGCACGAGGCTTTTATAACCCGCTGCAGAGACGTCACTGGGAAGGGGCAGTACCTGGGCTGCGTACTCGCCAGTCCCCGCGCGCAGCAGCTGCGCCAGCTGTTGGCAGCTGTCTCACTTCACCGCAGCAGCCACCACGCCTTTTGCTGCTCTCTACCAGCTGTGGGCGTCTGTAAACCGGACACCTCAGCACTCCGCGAGGGGGCAGTAGGTGGTATAGGAGTAACTCAGCCAAAAGGGATCCGCCGCGGGAATCACAGTTGCACCAGGGATGCTGGGGTTGGGGTAGGGATGGGGAGGTGGCAATCTGGGAAACAGCTGGAGTGGAGGGCGCTGAACTCCCGAGGAGGCAGCTTGGAGCCCTGCGCCAGCTCTGCAAAGCGCCTGCCGGTGGTGGTGGCAGTGGGGCAAGTGTGAGGGCGAGGTGCCAGCGCTGCGCTCCCGGCCGCGCTCTAGCCGAGTACAACGCCGGCTCGCTCTGGCTGCCGCGAGGAGAGAGGAGCGGCGACGGTCGGTTTCCAGGGTCCGCAAAACAACTTTCCTGAGGTCGCGTTCCGGACCCCTCACTCCCAATCCCTAGCTCATTTTCTTGGCAGACTGATCCCGCCTTCGGAGCACCTTCCCCAACTAACCTGAGTCCTCCAGGGGAGCCTCGCTGCAGGCGCGGGGCAGGGCTGTGCTCCCGGAGAAGCTCGCCGGGCTAAGGCTGCTGACGCCGGCCGCGCTTCTGGGCTCTCGGCCAACAAACACTGCGGTCTGGCGCTCCCCGCGTGCGCCCCGCAGCCTCCACCTTCTCTTCCTCCTGCTTCCGCGCCTGCCTGGCTAGAGGGCCAGCAGGAGTGTGTGTGGGTGGGTGCCTCCCGCTCTTGCCTTCCAGGTTTGCCGGTGGGGGTGGAGGGCGCGACTGGAGCGCAGGTCGCCTTCCTGCTCTCCCACTCCTGCGTCCGCCCCTGAAGGGCTTTGAGGCTTGGCTCGCAGCTCAAAGCAATTTCAAAAGCCAGCACTGGGGGGTGTTTGGGGTGGGGGTGGGGGGAGACCCGCCAGATAATGAGACCAGTTTTGGAGCAGCTGAGATGGGCTGAGCTCGGGAACGAGTTCCGGATTGAGTGCCCCCACTCGGAATCGGACCATCGGAGTCTCGCGAAGGCCCTTCCACCTCTCCCTACCGACCCCGCCCTCCGCGGCAGGGACTGGGCGGCCCGCGCAGTCGGGCATGGGCGGCACCCACCAGCGGGCAGCTGGGGTGCCCGCTCCACACACTCCACAGAGCGCTGGCTGCGCAGGAGTCTGGCGGGCGCTCTGAGTATCTCCAACGAAGCTCTTTAAATTTACTCTCTAGACTTCAGGTCAGACTGAAGTCCAGTCCCCTCACGGGGGCCAAGAACGTTGGTTCGGTGTGGTTTTGTTGGAGGCTGAGATGTCAGCGTTTATGGTGACATCTTACACCTGGCAGTGCCCTGGCCTCCCAGGCATCCCTAAGATTTCCGAGCGATGCAGAGAAAGCTTAGGGTGCCGTGCAGAGAGGAGCACTGCGCCCCTAGATTTAGAGAGGCAGCATCGCTCATCCTCTTCTGTGGAAGGGTAGCCCCCACCTCTGCCTTCTGGCTGCTTTCAGGAACTCAGTTCTGGGGAGAGGGAGTAAAGAGGGAGAGGGCTAAAGCCAAGCGACACGCAGTACTATTAGGGCGAGAAAAGTACTAGGTGCTGGGTGAGGGAAGCGGGAAACCTACATAGCTAGGGCAGGGGTCTGGAGGGCATTTCCTCTCGCCGCCATTACCTTATTTCATACGGTGAAGAAGTCGAAGGGTGAACTAGGACTAAAAAGACATCGAAGAGGGTGAAAAATATTTCAGGCGGTGGTTTGAGAAATCAAACGGTGTCACTCAGCCTGAAGTAACACAAAGATTGTCTAGCTCAAGTAGAGTGGCATCCATGACCCTCATTTTGTCTGTCTTTCTTTCTTTCATTCTTTCTTTCTTTCTTTCTTTCTTTCTTTCTTTCTTTCTTTCTCAGAACCGGGGATTAAACTCGGGCTCTTGCACTTGCCAGGGAAGTGCTTATTCTACTGAGCTGTCTCCCTAGCCCCTACTCTTTCCCCCTGATTCTTCCCTGAGGTGGGCTTGAGGTGCCATCTTTCAGGCTTAAGGTTTGTGGCACATCAGGGGTACTTGGGCCTTAGAACAATGCCTACACAGGACGAGTTCACATTTAGACAGAAAGCCTCAGTCCTAGGGTCGTAGAGGTGTCTGATTCATACACAGGCTATGAGCCGGGGTCTCCTCTAGCAGCTCCCCTTCTAAAAACTGCCTTTCTTTCCCACCTAGGAATAGCTTGGCACAAATGCATAGCTTTGGTCCTAAACATCCTGTTTTCCTCCAAAACCTGATATTGTTTTCCTTATCCTTTGTGACTTGGCTTCCTTTCCCTGAATCCACTCCTTGACACATAACACAGCCTCCTCACTCATCCCAAAGTAAGTCCTGTTGACAAAGTAGCATAAATCCTTGCGCATAAGTCCAGGTCTCTCTAGCCAGACCACATACAAATACACACAATACCCATGGCTGTAAATGCAAATATGGCTTTAATTGTAGTCTACATTGTGTTATTCTCACTCTACACTTTGTTCAAATGTTTCTCCATTAAAAGGTATAGCTTTAACTTCTTGCTTTCAAGGACTATATATTACTGTTACTATTGTATAGAAAACTGTGACTTATATGATGCTTCTGCATCATATAAGTCACAGTTTTCAGTTTTTGCCACTAGGCAATGCCACATTAAATTCTTTTATCTGGGGCCAGGGAGATAGCTCAGTGGTTTAAGTTCTTGCCTGGCAAGTGCAAGGTCCTGAGTTTGATTCCCAGTAACAGAAAAAAAAAAATTCCTAAATAAATTCTGTATCTATGTCTTCAACCTTTTTCTTACTTATTCCCTTCCTTTCCTTCCCTCCTTTCCCTTCCCTTGCTTTTTCCTTAGTTGTGGTGTCAGGGTTCAAACCCAGGGCCTCGTGCAGGCTAGGCAATACTCTTATCTCTGAGGTATAAACCTAGACGTTGTTTCCAGGGAATAGTTTCCAAGTGGAATTACTGGGTAATCTGTAATACCAGTAGTATTTGTATTATGTATGGTTAATATTTATAATAGTTATTCATGCACACATATGTATATATGCTGCATATTTCTATTTATACTTTGACATTTCCAGATTGCTTTTCGAAAAGGATGTAGCACATAGGTTTCGCTAGCAGTTAAGTAACTTTTCCCCATGTCTACTCTAGTATCAGGTATTGTAAG
>NDGN011347414.1:0-19159 GCA_002564285.1 Tympanoctomys barrerae | reverse complement strand
GGCCCCGCCCCCGCCAGCCCCGCCCCGTCTTCCCAGGGTCTCCAGTTACTTCTCAGCTGGGTTCCCCCCGGAGAACCCCAAGGGTCAGTCTCACAAGAAGGATTCAGCGCTGTCTTCCAGCCCAGCAGGCTGAGGAAGCAGGCCTGTGGGACCCCTTTGGTTTCCCAGAGAGCTCTCCCTGGCACTTGGAATAAAACATTATTTTTCTATTTTTTTCTTATTTCTGAAAAATCAATCCTTCATTTCAAAGTAATATCCTTCACTTTAGTCCTACCCAAAGGCAGGAGACAGTCCCGGGCTGGCTGCTGCTGTCTTCCATCCTCACATTTTCTCTTCTCCTGGAGGGTCCTGCTTGGATTTGTTTCCCTCCCATTTCTGGCATACAAATATCTTCATTCCCCTACTAAATCCACCCTGCTGTGATCCCTGACCTTATTCAGCGAAGCATCGTGTCATCTTCAATCCAGAGGTCTGAGGATTCTTGCAGTGAAAGTGCTCCCGGGCCCAAGAAGCTCACACGAGGTCAGCTCTTCCACAACGCTAGGCGGCGCCGTCTTGGCCCTAGGCAGCACCATTTGGATGCTCTTCTTTCTGAGCCGTAGGGCTATGCACTTAGGCATCGTGACATGGACGTCGTCTCATCAGGTGCAAGTCTAAATTCGGAGAAGTTTATACTTCTCAACATGCAATGTCCCCTTCTCTGTACCCTTAAGAGTTACATAGAGCAAGCTGCTGGGTCTCACAGTTCTCTCTTCAGGAGCCTGTTTAATCACCCCATGGGCAAGGTCTTGGGTCAGCCTCAGAGCCTAAGTGTAACAAACAGGCTATCTAAAAGGTAATGGTGTGTCAGTAGACAAAGGTGTCCTGGGGAACAGGACAAGCTGTCTCAGGGCTTGACCACTGCCTGAGGACCCCAGCCCCCCCCCATCCCTTTCTGTCATAACTTTGCTGGGAATAAAACCCTTCCTGAAGTTTGTTCATTTGCCTGCAATAATAGCCTTCTCCCCACCCCCTTGTACCTGCAATTCTTTCTCAATGGACTGTTCAGTCTAATCCAACCAGAACTCCTTCCTTGACAGTCTAAAAATGAAGAGAATGCAGAGCGGGGGAAAGCAGTCTCGTCCCTAAGAACACAAAACCGATTTGAGTAAATAATTGACTGTGACTGGGATGATCTGCGTTATTGACTTCTTAAATGTACGAGACCCTTCTCTCTCTGTTTCTTTTTGTCTTTTTTCCTTGTCTGTGTGTCTCCCCCTCCTGCAGTTAGTAGACTTTCCTCCATTTTTTTCTGTTGTGCTGCTTTTTTTCTTGCTTGCTTATTTCCTTCTGGATCATAACAAGAAATGGAGAGCATTTCCGGGTTTGGCGCGGCCCGCTGAATGCATGCACTGGCCCTCCCTTTGTTCCATCAACACTCAGAACTCTGGTCCTGCCTCAGTTTATGTGCCAGCTTCTCTGGACAGCACAGAATCAGAAAAGGAGGAAGACATGAAACCGGACACAGCTCGTAGGAAACTGAACCCAGATCCTTCACGCTGAGCTCTATCTCCAGCCCTCACTAAACTGCCCAGATCTGGGCTGGAATTTGTAATCCTCTGTCATCAGCCTCTCAGAGTACTAGGATGGTGGACCTGTGCTACCAGGTCCTGATTAAGATGCAAGTTTAAAGGAGATGAGCTGATCTAGGAAGGGCATCTCAGGAAAGCAGCATAGGGCAAGGGATGCTGAGCTGAATATGGGCCTGAGCTGAAGGAGCCACCAAGCAGAGAGGCGGAGCAGCTCTGATGGGATGATGGGGCCACGGGGCTGTAGGTAGAGGGTGCTTCCTCAGCAAGAGGAAGGTGGGGATGCGGCGGGGGCTGATGAAGCTGACAGCGTTCCAAGCTGGCTGAGGAGGGCAGCGGTAAGGCAGTGCCAGGGAAGAGTGGCTGGACTTCATCACCGGAGCAAGCAGGCTGGAAAACTCCAGCAGACTGAGGAGTGGGAGGGTGTGTCGACATTTTATCTCATACCCTGCTTTGGCATTTGAATTTTTATTACCTGTGTTTTTACTTTTATTGAAAAGCAACCATAATGATGAAAAATCACTGTACACCGAGTCACAAAGCTAGCTCTATGCCTTTCTGAGAGTGGGGCAGTGGGATGGGTTTTCAGAATGATGCACGAGGAGTGGCCCATCCCTGGGCCTTTGTCTCCAATGTTTCACTTTAAAATAGGTGTGCATGAGCCCTGCATATGTTTCTGTGGCGAGCTTAGGACCGGTTGCTTTAACTCTTTGCTGGCTGTGTTTTTCTGCCAGCCCGTGACTCCTGGTTCACATCCACTTCCAGATGCAGTCCTTCCTGAGCAGTTCCTCGATTGCTGTCCCTTTTCTGTTATCTAATTCCTTACAAGACACCTGTCTTTTGGCTCAAATTCTGCATGGTATGGATTTCTGTTAAACTTGACTGCCTGACTGCGAACTCCTGGCTTCTGGACTCAGGAGGCAGCCCATGCTTACCCTCCTGCACTGGCCTAAATTCTTGGGATTAAATTAATTTATCTTCTCCTAAGTATAGAATAGGGATAAACCATGTTTCTCTGGCAATCTTAAGGACCTGCTAGGCTATGGACTGTGTCTAGCTGTCCCTCCAAAGCCTCAGGTAGTTATAGAGGCAGCGTTTTCAGAGGTGGCTGGATCTAGTGTGTGTGACGCTGGGACTGATTCACAGTCACTGCTAGGTTCAAGGGCACCGGGACTGAGCGTGTGAGTGCTCCTGGGCCTGCATCCCTGGGTAAGACATAAGAGATAGAAAGAGCTGTGGTCAGGCTGGAGAGATAGCTCAGAGGTCTAAATGCCTGCCTGGCTAGCTCAGGGATCTGGGTTTGATCCCTGGTACCACATGCTGTGCTGGGCCCATGCTGAGCAGGCCACCAAAACCAGTTGCAGTGGCACACGCCTGCAATCCCAGCGCTGGGGAGGCTGACACAGGAGGATCACTATGAGCCAGAACTGTGTAGCGAGGCCCTGTACCTCATAAATGAAAGATATTTTAAGAAATTGAAGATGTATAAAAAAGGAAAAGAAGCGCTATGGTCATCCCTTGCTTGCTTTTGCTCCCTTCCGCCTTGCATGAGCTGCCTTGGGGCCAGGTCACTGTGGATGGGGACTTCTGCAAACTGAACTAAGTCAAGGTTTTCTCCTTTACCTCGGAGTGCCTGGCATTTATCTCTGCCATGAGAAAAGTAACCAAGACAAGATATACAAGACAAAGAGCTCAGGACTTCTGTTTTATTATATAGTTATTAATCCTGACTTCCTTTCCTCCTTTAATCAATGCCTTTTTCCCCTGGCCGCCAGCTCTTGGTCTCCGCCCTCCCTGCCCCTGTAGACAGTTCTCTGCCATCCTTCCCGAGAGATGAACAGCCCCAGGCAGAGCATCCCGGAGCTACCTGCAGAAATGAATCGAGAGGGGCAGAGAAAGAAGGAACCCTGGAAATTTGATGTCCGCAGGGACGGGTGGGGCCTGTTCATCCTATTTCATATTCAAAGTGCTTTCTTCTCCCCAGAGACTCCGCGCTACATAAACATAAAGTTATAATAATGATGATAACATCCAGATTAAGTTTCATGCTAACAAGGCTTCCTGAGAGGCAAAAGTTTGCTGATTCCCACTGGAGTTAGCGCAGCAGAAGCTGCTTTCTTACTCTTGGTCTCGTAGTCTTCAGGTCTGCAGGTCTGAGGCAGGGTCCGGGTCTGAGGCTGACACGTGTTGCTTCACTTCTCAGTGTGTGACAGCATACCATGGCGGCTAGGTCTCTCCATGGACCTAAATTCGGCAGCTAGCATGTGCAACAAATGAGACGACCCAAGGCGATAGTAAACCCTGGCTAGGAACCAAATATTTAGAGTGATTTACAAATCCCTGGAATTTCGACACAGTGATTCAGAAGAGAAAGCAATAAAGAAGTCACAGTGACCAAGCTGGCTGGAAACTGGAACTCCTTCAGCACAATGTACCCAATGTGTGCACGTGTCCTTGTTTATCTAGTGCCCGTGCATGCATCACGGATAAAGGCAGTCAGTGAATGTGGAATGTAGTGCAGCTCCTCATGGTCCCCTCTACTGCTCTGCATGTGCTTAGAGAGGGATGCTGAGAACTGCAGGGGTGGTGCAGAGGCAGGTGGGGAGGGTCCACGGGGCAGAGGCAGGTGGGGAGGGTCCACGGGGCAGAGGCAGGGTGAGGAGGAGCCACAGTGCAGAGGCAGAGTGGGAGGGTCCACGGGGCAGAGGCAGGGTGAGGAGGAGCCACAGTGCAGAGGCAAGGTAAGGAAGGGCTGCAGAGTGGTGCAGAGGCAGAGTGGGAGGGTCCACGGGGCAGAGGCAGGGTGAGGAAGGGCTGCAGGGTGGTGCAGAGGCAGGGTGAGGGGGGGCCACAGGGCAGAGGCAGGGTGAGGAGGGGCTACAGGGTGGTGCAGAGGCAGGGTGAGGGGGGCCACAGGGCAGAGGCAGGGTGAGGAGGGGCTGTGGGACAGTGCAGAC
This sequence comes from Tympanoctomys barrerae, assembly GCA_002564285.1. Taxonomy (NCBI): domain Eukaryota; kingdom Metazoa; phylum Chordata; class Mammalia; order Rodentia; family Octodontidae; genus Tympanoctomys; species Tympanoctomys barrerae. Next base: position 14,634 of record NDGN011347414.1, on the reverse strand, counting down.
AACGTGAGGAGGAGGGCCTTAGCTCTCTGGACTTTGCTGAACCTCATCTAGATTTCGTGGCAGGAGCCCGGGGTATAAAGGTCGGGTGCTCTAAGAGGTGACCCTGCAATCGGGGCTCTGGAAAGTTGCTCAGCATTTTGCAATCATATGAATCAGGAAATACAAGTCTAGGGTCCCACACTATGTAGAAGACAGAAGAAACTCCAGGCCCAAAGGGATCCTACATTTTGTAGAAAGAATCCAAGTGCTATCAACCTCGTACAAGATCTTCATCACCAAGGCAAAGCTTCGTGTGTGTACTCTCACACCGAGCCCGTGTAGTAGTGATTATGCAATTTATTTCTCAGGAAAACACCAACAAAACCTGCTTTCCAAGAAGGGAGGCAGCTGGCCACAAATCATGAATCACCATGTTCCCCAGTACTGAACACCTCAGCCCAGTCCCTGGGCTCTGGCCTGGGAGATAGAGCTTTTAGGCAAAGACAGATTTATTCTACCGGGAGCAATTACATACAGCCTTTATTATTTTTTTTAAACTTCATTAAGGAAGAGTCTGGGAAAAAATAAAATATTCACATGAGGAAATTAAATTCTAACCCAAAGATGATTAACATCTGAACACCAACAATGAGGCCCCATCTTTCAAGTGACGGCCCACGCCTTAAGGTAATGTCTTCTTCCCACGGAAGCCGGCACCTATATGCTCCATGCTGGGACAGGCAAACACGCACAGTGCGCGTCTCGCCTCCTCCAGGGTAGACTTGTGTTTCCGCTGCTCCCCGGGAGGCTTGCCTCTGGAGCTCAGCAACCAAGGGCCCAGAAGCAGAACTGACAAGTGAACAACCAGAGCAATATATTACTACATTAAATATTTACTAGGTGTCAAGCACTGTTCTGAACACATTACAAGAAATATATTAATTAAACCTCACAAAAAAAAAAATCCCATGAACTAAATGCTTTGCTGCCTGTTTTCTGGATGAGGGACCTGAGGTTTCGGAACTCAAAGAAGTTCACGAATGCTAGAGTCTCACTCTTACTATTGAGTCCAGTGCCTATGGTTCTAATGAGCACTCTACCCGCCCAGGTCTTAGGGACAAGACAATCGATTGGAGGGATCCAGGGTGACCTTTGGAGAGCAGAGCCATAGCTTTAGAAAGACACTAAAGGCTTCTAAAGGAAGGACTTCCCAGGTAGCCACAAAATAAACTAACCTGTTAGGACTCCCCAAACAGGAAAGAACACATCTAGTGTGGACATACTATGAGATGCTCCTCAAGGGAGAAAACATTTCAAGATTGCAATGGTCAAAGAAGTTTGGGAACATGGTGTCTGTTGTTGTCTCCTACCTAGAAATTCAATTCTCAGTGTACGTAGGGGCTCCGGGAAGTCTAACAGCTGAGAAACAGATTTGACTTTGCTAAAACTAAGGTGTTTTAAAACATGAAATCATGAACCAGCTCATGCACCACATTTCCTATATGTCTTCTGTTAGTATCCTTGCATGTGCTCAGAAATCCTCTATCGGAAAGGCTTCTCCAGTGGTAAGTAGCTTATTCTCACATCTTCTTTCCTACTTGTTTTGCCCTTGAGAGGATCTAAATTTATCCATGTGGAGAGTCATGTCTAGGAGGTTAGAGACAGGGACGCAGAGCAGAAGCCATAGCCAGAAGAACAAGTTCTAGTCCTGAGGTTAGGAAGAGAACTGGGAGCCACAGCAAGCCAGGCAATGAGGCGTAGGTGAAACGAACTCCTGAGGTGACACTGTAGCCTCCTCCATGAGGTGACACCACAGCCTCCATGCTGTGAGAGCCTCACCTGGGCAAAGCAGGATGGAGAGGCGGGCAGCTTTGGATATCCAAGCTTCCTGCAGGCTAGGAATGGAGTTGCTAAAAATAATGCCAGACAGCACAGCAGATGTCAGTTTAAAAAAGATTTACACGAGTTTTTATCAAGCAGAATTCAAAAGGTCAATTCAGTACCATTAGGCATCAGGGACAGAAAAATTAAGGCAATGGGGTGCTAAGACACATATACCAGAATGCAGAAAGGAAGGTTAGAAAGAGGAAGAAAAGAAAAAGAGAGGAAGGCCAGAACTGGAAAGAGAAGAAGGGAGAGGGCAAGAGAAGGAGGGAGGAGGAACAGAGAAGAACTCTGCCAACACTGTGAGCCCAGGAGGATGCAGAGCCATGATGCATCCCAAACTGTTAGATGGAATGCAAGCTGGCGCTGTCCCTTGAGAACACAGCTAGCCTTCTTCTCCTGAAGTCTGGGAAACCACGGATCCCGGCCATTATACTCTAGTTATCAGACATGGGTGTATACGGGTACTAGGGAGTCTGCTCCCAGGAACGTTGTTTAAATAGCCCAGAGATGGAAAGAGTGCAAATGTCCAGCCCAGTGGGGTGAAGCTATGCCTTGTAGTCTATTCCCTCCAGAGAATGTCAAATAGCACCGGAAGCTGGTACATTCCGAGTGCACTTAGCAAGGACTACGTGCAGACCCTACCACGCCACTGTACTCGGACTCAACAGAACACACACTCTCCCACATTCTGAGGTCCACAAAACTGAGCTCTGAGGCTTCAGCCTGCAGACTTAGATAACAACACCAAACAATTCAAGGGGTGGCTCTGGCGAAATTTAGGACTGGGTGTGTGCTGCAAAGGAGAGCTGGGACATAAGAGTGTACAGGGCGCCAGCCTGCTTCCTTTGCGTCTGTGGGGTGGTGACATGCATTTTCATTTTACATTAATTCATCAAGATGCCACTCGATGTTTTATGCACCTGTTGCATAGTGCATATTCTATAGGACTTTATAAATTCTTAAATATTTAACTGTGAGCACAGACTCTTTCACTGCCTTAAACACTAGATGTGAGTCCCAAGTGGCTTCTCAGAGAAAATCACAGAGTGTGTGTCCCACAGATTCCTCTGACCCCCAAGATCTTGCTTGACTCCACCACCTCTGTCCCGGATGTCTGCGTCTTCTCTTGTGCCTCCTGATCTTGCAGATGGAGGCGTGACCCTGTTCTGGCGCCCAGAGCCTGCCTGTCTCCTCCCTCTTCCATACATCATTTCCCAAACCCACTTTATATCTCCTCCCGCACACTGTGGAAATTTGCCTTCCCCCTTTGTGCCTCTCCCAGAAGCCTAGCACTGCACAATTTCTAGTCCCAGCAGAGTGCTGCTTCCCAGTGTTTAGTTGCGGTACTTTCTCTTATACACGTCCTATAATTTCTTTTGCCTCTTTGTCCCCAAAAGGATCCTTCTTTAATGAAGATCCCATCAGGTTACAGCAGAGTTTTAGTTCTGCACAAGTTCGGCACAAGTTCTCCATCACCTCGAAGATGTAGTTTCACTTCCCACGTGGTGCCCCGGCCCCTTGTAACCTGTCATGCACATGTACTTACACTCTCCTGTCCAGTGACTCTGACAACCTGCTCTTTCAGGCCCTCTTTACCCTGGTTCCTGTCATCTCTTCTGCTGCCGGTGCCTTTCTCCCCATGCTGTTCCTGGTCTCTCCTGCTCATTTTTCACCTGCTAACAGTGAAGTCACGTGGCACTTCCTCCATGGAGGTTTTACTTCTCATCCCGAATCTTCCAAGCTTGGATTCTTCTGTCTTCTTCGTTAGCAAAAGTGTGCGCTTAGTCTGATTGTGTTTCACGCACTCTGGTCACTATGTGTTGGCATATCTGTCTCCCTTTCAAAATCACGTCAGTCTCTTGCACGGCCTTGTTAGCGTTAGACACACAGTTCCTAAAACTATGGTTGGCAAAGTGCAATCTAAACTTATTAAGTGAACGATTGAATAATGAGCAACTTCGTGGGTGACCCGGTGGTAATTTGAGGGTTAGGAAATCTTAGTTTGCTGAAGAAGCTAAGATTTCTGCTCTTTCATGGCATGTCAGTTGTTGACCAGCCTTTAGAAACATGTAGCTTTTGTCAGGAAAAACTAAACTAAGGTCTTCAGGAATGTAATAATTTATTAACAAGAATTACTTTCTATTTGTATGTGAGGGTTACATAAACCAGCTTTGGATGCCCACACACACGAATAATTCATGAGCTCCAGGGAAATATGATGCTAGATCCTGGTTCATCAGCTTTCTAATTTCTCCTGTATCGCTATTCTTATTTATTATTATTATTATTATTATTATTATTATTATGTATTTAGTACAGGATCTCATTGCATAATCAGACTCACATGATCCTCCTGTTTACAGCCTCTAAAATGCTGGGATTACAGGCGGGTGCCCCCAAGCCGTCTCAATCACCCCAGGGCAGGGCTGGCACGGTGATCCCAGGGATCAATCTCCGGGCCTCTGTGTCTGCCTAAGCAGGCGTTTTAATCCACTGAGTTTTGTGGCTGGCCCTTCTGTTGTTGTTTTCTCTTGTTCTATTGCTGTTGTTGTTGGTGGTGATGGTGGTGGGGTCCTGGTGCTGGTACTGGTGCTGCTGGTGCTTCAGCCTGTGTTTCTCAGATTATGCACAAATAATATGCAAAAGAACAATGAAACTATACATTAACAGTATTTTATTATATACCAAGAGCAACTAGTTTGAAACAAAGGTTGGAAGGCTCCTCCGGCTCTCCCCCCATTTATTTCTCAGAAAAACTCAACGACAGTAGGGGGTGCCTGCTCTGCTCTCCGCAGCGCAGTCTCTGGGTTCTCCATGCACCTGCGAGAGGGAAGCTGTTGATGGTAGTTTTTGTGTCCCACCTGTCCTTTCCAGGTAAACTACACAAGGTGGCCCGGCGTGACCATCACAGCAAGTCAAAAGGACGTGGTTCTCTTAGAGAACGCGTGCATTTTCTAAATCACCCACGTGTGCTGAACGCAGCTAATTTTCTACGCATCATCAAGATAACACAAACGCACGCGTTCCTCCCAATCTGTGATCAAAATGGATCATAATGCACCTCATGCCACTGTGATTCAGTCTGTCCTGGGTTGGTTCTTCAGGGGAGCCTGAGCAGAATCCCATCAGATAAGGCAGCCATTTGGTCCTTGGGACCAACTCTCTGCAGGAAAGAATCTCCCGAATGGGAAAGCTTTGGAGGCCAGCCGTGGTCCCCAGCTGTTTTCTTGATGATGGGTTAGAGGGAGAACAGAGGCCTCTACTGCAGGAGAATAACTGATAGTCCCGAATTACCTGAGAGTCTGCAGCCGGTGACATACACAATTACAGACAGATTAGGCCTGAGTAAAGCACAGGGCAGGCTGGGAACATTTCTTTAGTCTCTCTCGTCACAGCTGTCCGCTGGTCCCAGATCAATTGGCAGCTTCTATTTTCAGATGCTGTCTGGAGAGAAGAACATTTGTAGCGCTTGCCCAGGCAGGAATGGCCCATGCTCTTGCCTTCCTTTTTCTTTGTCATAATTGTCCTCCAGGAGGGTGACAACCCAGTGGGACACAGAACACATTTTCTCTAATAACATCTCTTCCTCAGGGCAGCCACATGCCCTAAGGAATTGCCTTAATAGAAAAATTTGAAATGCCAAGGAATGACAGTGCACACGGAACCCCCAGACACCAGCCCCGGCGGTGGGGAGCAAGGAGGTGCTACACTGCAGCAGAGGTGTCGCTTTTGGTGACCTATGGAGGCCTCCAGTTCTGTGCTGGGGCCTCCAGAGGAAGCGAACAGTCCGCCAAGGGGTGGAGTTGAAGAGAACTCTCCTTCCTGTGCCAGGGAGTGCTTGCTTGGCATCTTTGCAGAGCTTGCGCTCTGAGAATTGTCTTGCTGGAGAATATTCCTTGGAGCGGAGTTCAAGCAGAACTGAAAGATGCGAAATGAGGATGAAAACCATGGTGAATGGCAAGGTTTGAAACCAGTGTGCTCTGAGGCCAGCCTCTCACCCAAGCCAAACTCACCTCCCGGTGTCAAAGGTGAGACACCCCAGTCAAGGCACTACAGTCACCACTGTCCTCTGCCCTTGTTTCCCCAACCAAAGGAAGCCAGCGGACAGATCACTATCAGGCCCTGTACACTGGGGAAACTCCTTCTATAGAAAGTACATTAAATGTAGAGTACTAAAATTTAAAGTTTCACAGTATACTCTTGTGAGAAATGGTTTCCTAGTGGAGAAGTCAGTGTATCTGACTGTGACTTACCCTGATTTCTTGTGTATTTTCAATCCTCTATACCTCAGCATCCTCCTCTCTGAAAGAGCAACTATCACATAGAGGAAATTTCGACAATTAAGTGAAAACACCAAAGTACATCTTGGAAGATCATGCTGGAAACGTTAGCAGTTGTTGCTTCCTGCACCCTGGGGTGGAGCACTGAGGGCAGGGACGTGTACACATCATCTTCGTGTCCACAGGCCCACGCTTGTGTGTATGACTACACAAGAGGATTCCCGGTGATTTATGATTGCCGGGTTTAGAAGCCAGGCTTCCAGCTCATGACGGGGCTTGGAGGGACTCATTTGGAGGAGTCTTCTTTCCCGGGCTGAGTCACTTGTCTTGGGAAAGAAGGAAGCAGCGGTACTTTGGTAACTGTGGTCAGTGGCCTGCCTCTGTGGGCAGAACCCGCTTGGGAGCAGCAGGTTGTGATGCACCCGGGTCCCAGGACTCGGGGGAGAGAAGCAGAGCGAGATGCAGGGAACCAGGGCTGCCACCTAGCCCTGCTGGTGACTCCGTTTCCACACATTCCCAGCTGCTCTTTCAAAAGAAGAGATAAAGACAAGAGCCCGTTATTGTAGATGTGAAGCAGGTCTGGGCTTCCGGTCGTCACCACTCAATCACAGTGTGAAGATCTCCTGTCCTCTAAATGCTCCTGAAACCCTCTTCCTTCAACAATCTGGGTTCCCTGAGCTAAGACGAGAACACAGGCCCCACTTAGCCGGCGTGGCTCCTCTTAAAGAGCACTCAACTTTAGGCAGGGAGGAGATGCACCTGGTCATTCTGTTTTTCACTGTCAGTATGCAATAGATTACAAATGTCCAGTGTTCGTTATAAGTTTTGTGTTACATGATTTTGCCCAAATGTAAGCTGGTGCATGTGTTCTGGAAGGTGTTTAAAGCTAAGTTATGGTGCTCAGTAATTACTGAACTTGAGATTTTAGATTTAATAACATTTAATTTAAATTGGGTGCATCAGGATATAACCCCAGCGTGAGTTAAGGAGCATCTGTAATAGATTTCTTTTATTTCAAATCTGGAACCCATACTAAAATTAACTTGCCTGCTTTACCAGCTCCGCTATGAAACTTATAGGAATGTATTGGTCCCTGCTTTGACTGTCATCTTCCTGAGAGGGGAGACCCACTTGTGGATCTGTCTGTGTCTTTTGTGGTCAGATGCTTGTTGGACCTTTTGGATGATGGGATTTATTGAAAGGGGAGAAGCGGGTGGGGTAGGAATGCAAGGTGAGAGGAGGTCTATTGGGACTATATCTCTTTGAGATGCTGTCAGCTTAAGACTGGCATATGGGAAAAGCCCCAGAGGCTGCCACCCTGCTCCTCCTTTTCTTTTTCTCTCATTTTTTTGTGCACATAGTACATGGTCTCACTATGCAGTTTGGACTCCTGATGGTGATCCTCCTATTTTCAGCCTCCCCAGCACGGAGATTACAGGCATGCGCTACCATGCCTGGACTCATTCTCTGGTTCAGGGCACCCCAGGGGCAGGGCCGGCACAACATGCAGGATGTGGAGTCAAACCCTGGTCCCTGTGCTTGCCAAAGCAGGCCCTTAGCCAGCTGAGCTATCTCACCAGCCCTATCCAACTCCTCCTGCAACGCACAGCTGAGCTAAGAAGGGTAGCACTGCTGCTGCCGCCCAGGGAGATTCTACACGGTGACCGCTACAAAGGAAAAGCTACCTACGACTGACACCCGGTGCCCTGCTGACCTCCACTGACACACCCTGCTGAGCACTGACATGGACCGAGGCTCCCGAGGAGATCGCTGCGAACCTGATGTGCTGGGATTCTACCTTGGAGTCCATCCACTCAAGACCCAGGCTCCATCCTACAGGGATACCGAGGTGCCCTGTGGCCGGGCTTAGATCGCAGTGACCCTCCTGCCTCTGGCAGTCTGTCTGCCCCCGGCTTTCCCCAGCACTGGCTCTGCAGCCCCTGACTCTTTCAGGGTCATTTTGCCCCTTTGACATCTCTGCCTTCTGGGCATACGGCACACAGGCCCGGAAACACTCTGAATGTCTCTCAGCCAGGAAACCCTTGGAAACCTCAAATGCAGGGAGGCCCTCTCCCAGTCCTGAGTTTAGGCTGCAGTCCTGCTGGGCTCATAGTCCCCAAAGTCTCAGCTCCTTTTAGCTAGAGCTCATGTCCCTTTCCTTCCTGTTTTGTCAGAATTCCTTCGCTTTTGCATTTGTGCTTAGCATATTACCAAAATCATTCCTGGGTTGCCTCTTCGGGAATTGTAAGATATAGTTTGCTGATGGAAAGGGCAATATCCTAATATTCCAGGCATTTTTTGCTTTGTCCTAAAAGCCAGGAACATGCACGCAAAGCAGTTGGGCAGATTTAATTAATGCTTAATTATTCTTTCCATCTTTTTTTCCCCAAGTTTCCATGCTTATATCTGGCAATCTGAACAACTAACTTGAAGACATCAATGTGCAACACAACCACGTCTGAATTTCTATTGTTTTGTTTAGTGACATTCTGAATCAATTCTAATGTTTTAATTACTAAGAGGAAACCCTGCAGCAGACTTAGCCAGAACAGAAGGGTGGGTCCCCTCTGATCCTTGGGTCTCTTGGTGGCTGTGCTCTGGGTCTCAGTTAGGCTACAGCTTTGGGTGGCCACATGCCTGGCACACAAGGCTCTGGGTTCTCGCCCCAGCCCTAGAGATACACAACCCTGCTAGAGCTTCGATCCATTGTTTCAAGATGTTTCTCTGCTAAAGTGACAAATTGCCTTTTTAAAATATTAATGGATTCTTTTCTCTTTGCCTATTCAGTCTTAATAGCCAAGAGACTCAGTCCCTTTCTGGTCTCAAGTGTATTTGGTACAGTTCTGATCCTTAAGAAGTTTGTGTTTAAAATGGGGACAAAAGCCATAGAACAATGTCTTAATTGCAAAGTGTTAAAACAGAGTTCTGTGGGGCTGAAGGGACAGGCTAGTGCACTCTAATGAGGCCATCCCAAATATGGGGCCTAAACCGGGCAGAAGGCAGTGCTCTGTGAGGCAGGTAGACACCAACCGCGTAGGGCTGGAGGCCACCACGACATTTAACTCCAGCTACAAAGTGGCTGCTTCCACATTGACCATCGTGTTCCTCACCCAGATAGCAGAGGAGAGGAGAACAAGAAAGTAGCAAATCCATTCCTCCTCAAAACTTGACCTGGAAGCGTAAATGTCACTGTAAATTTCATATCACTACCTAGAATAGACTAGCATGGTGCATGAAACATCAAGGGTGGCTGAGAAATGCAATCCCCCCAAGACAGGGAGGGGTTTGGATGAGAACCAGCATTTTCTGTCCCGCTCAGCTAGCAAGAGCATAGGGGTCAAGGCAAGCTTTTCTAACCCTGGGTGTGGTCCTATTTAAGATGTGCTGTGAACCAGGTGAGGAGCAGCAAGCCTATAATCGAAAAACTTCAGGAGGCTGAGGCAGGAAACTCTCTAGCTCCAGCCCACACTAGGCCAGGTAGCAGCTCAATGAGACCATCTCATTTCAGAGGATAATAAAGGGCAGCCATGGAAACACAATTTCTGCACCTTATGGAAACTCTGTGATGGCTCTGGTCATTGCCACTGGGACACAAAAGCGACTTCAGATTCTCAGACTGTTTTTTGGTCTTCTCTTTCAGGAGAGGCTACAGAGTTTCTCAGCTTTCTACATAGGAAACACCAGTTTTCCTGACTTAGAAATCACAGAGAGAGCTGCAGCTGCATAGTTGTAAACACAGTGGAAGAAATTTTGATTTCAAAAATCCTTTCTATGAGGTCAAGGCCAGAATATATGTTCCAACATGCCATCAATTCTCCAGTAATCATATACTATTTTTTTAAAAATCAATATTGCAGGGTCAGCCTGCGGTATAACACCCCTGGAAGGAACCTTTTGTGGAATTTATTTTCCATTACATTTTTGTCCAGTGCCTTAAATTCCAGGAGGAGTTATCAGTTCCCCACATTCTTTATTCATTCTGTGGGCTTCTCCCTTCCCCCACCTCTCCTGTCACATTTTCTAAATATGAAAAAGCTATATTCAAAGCTTAATGTATTCTTCCCCAAAAACCTTTAAGGCCATCTTCATAAGCACAACCATTTCTTATTTAATAAACAATCGCTGTCTCATTAAATGTAAATTAGTCCTTTATCCTTAGCTGTATTTGTTGAATCTATTACTTACTGTGCTTACCAAATTTGTTTCCTTTGGCTCCAGATCTTTCTGTAAACTACTCATAAATAGGAAGTAGAAGTGAAGGCACTTTCCCACATCGAAGCACCTATGTTAACAGGTTGGCACACAGCCTCCTGCTGAGGTGGGCGCTAGCTTAGCTTGTCCCGCTGTGAACTGTTTCTGTCCCCTGGAAATAGCCCAGGAAGATTCCTGGCTGTCCACGGTGGCCCCTCAAGCCTGGGTTGCAAACAAAGACAAGATTTCCTCACCTAGTGCTATGTCCCAGAAGCCAGAGCTGAGCTGCGGGTGGGATGATGGGTCTTGAGGAGAATGAATATTTGCTAGGTATAGTTTCTAGCAGTGGCAGTGACATTTGGCGCTTGGATTCACTGGGTCCCAACATGTCCAAGTTGCCTGGCTTGGAAGGGCGTAAAGTAAGGCCCATCTGTTCCAGCAGGCTTCCCCTGATTAGATAGGAAGCTTGGCAAACAGAGGCCCAGATAATGGATATTTGAATATTTTTGCAATTTCCATGCTTGTGCCTAACAGCTTAGCAGTTGGCCCTATGTTTAAAGAAAATGGGTAATAATCATGACTAATGTGGCAATTTCCATTCAAACATTCGAAATGATGCTTAATTAAATCTTCCAATAACATTTGGAAGCAAAGGTTCCTCCTGCTTATGTCATCCAGGATGAAGAAAGTAGAAGCCAGAAGATGGGCCTTTGAGGGAACACACATTGGGACAACAGGCACAGTGCTGTGACCACCGCTTTGGTCACACACCCTGGGTGGCCCGCAACCTCACCCGGTACAGGGAATGGACCCATGCCAGCCAGCTGGGAGGCTGCGCCGTGCGTCAGGGCAGCAGCCCTCCGCATCATGGGTTGACCCAGTAGTGTTGAGGAGGATGGATGGTTCGCCCCATTGGTCATCCTCTAGTTTGGTGAAGTGGCTCTAGAAGACTCCTCCTGCCCTGTCCTGCAACCGAAGACCCAGCATTGCTCCGGGCATATGAATGACCACTAGGCGAACCAAGTGGCTGTGTCCTGAGTGTGCAGGGCCTGTGAGAAGTCCCTTATCAAAATCTTCCCATGACAAGTGCTTCTTTCGATTTTCAAATGTTCAATACAATAACCTTTTTTAATTTCCATTAAAAACTTTTAATTTCCCAAGTCCGGCTAATAAAAAAAAAAAATCAAAGAGCCTTAGCAGTAGGACAGAGTTAGCAGTCTTCTGGATGGACTCCCAGTTTAAAGATCAAAGGCTAAAGACACATCCACATTTATGTCAGCTGTCTTAACACACCTTGGCTTGAAACTCAGTTCTCCTCTGCCAGTCCTGTGAATTTTCACTCCAGCATTACAAGTGGATTTTTCCTGTCTTAAAATTGGAATCTATTTTTACTCAGCTGGTCCCCATTGGGGGAGAGACAGGCGGTGGAGTGATGGGACAATTTGTCAGTATGCTACTTACATTCATTGTCCCTGCTACACAGGGGACAGTGGCATGCTGTCCTTCACTACCTCTCCCCTGGCTCTGGACAGCCTAACTCCCTCCATCGTCTCACCCTTCCCTTCCCTTTTGCCACCCTGTGAAATCAAGCAAATAGGATTTACCCTTTGCCCTCTAGGGACATGGAGAGATCAGTCACATGTCAGGACAAAGGCTGGATTTATTAAATTTCACGATATCCTATTTATACAGAAGAGTCCTTGGAGTCAAAAAATCTGAAATGACTCTCTTAGGTGACTTTTAAGATTCATTTTCTCTTTTGTATTATTTTTTAAGTTTTCTTTATCTCTCTTGATTTTTGGACTGTGATTCGGCTACGATTTGCAGTCTACTCTCGAGGTCCCCAGCGATCTGCAAGATCGGGGCTGCGCAGGGAGGGAGAGGAGGGGAGATGTAGTGGGTCAGGTCTGGGGAGCGACAGCTCTGTCACGCTGACGAATGACGGATGAGGGAAAAGTCTATTTCTCTTCCGCAGGGGGGGGAGGTGAAGTGTGAAGAGAGATGCACCAGGAGGCTCTGGGTGATCTGTCTTGTGGCCTATAAACCCGCAGAAGCCACAGAGTGATGAGCGGGAGGCAAGGGTTGCAGAATCAAATCATCACGCAAAGCATAATTTCGTGAGGAAATGCTTTTCGTGACGAAATATGGGTCAGCAGCACCCCGATGGGCGGTTGGGGTGAGCAGGGTGTGCACCCACCCCTCATGGTGTCTGTCAGCTGCTAAACCAGGCGAGGAAGGGCGCAGCTCCGCCCCCACGCCCCGCCAACAGCCTTTCCCACCACCGCCCCTGAGGCCCGCAGAGCCCACGGAACAGGGCGAATCCCAGCGATGAAGCCAGCAGAGTCAGCAGGCACAATGGGGACCCCTCGATGCCTTCTTTCCTTGTCTACAATTCATCTTCACCCAATTCCTTTGCATTTCTTCATTTTAGCCTGTGCAGAAGCCAAAAATAATGAAATCAATAATCCCCCTAAAAGTTGAATGTGGCGCTTTCCCTCCAGAGTGTTTTAGAATCCTGCCTTCCCTGACCACTCCCAGCTCATGTCCAGAGCTGAGCTGGGCTCTGCTGAGTCCGAGGCAGCCTTCACCTTGCAAAGGAAAAGAGACAGCGCCTCCCTTCCCTCTCCGGTTAGCCCCTTCTCGGGGCCTGCATATGCATGAGGCACCCTGCTCCCCGCCCCCGACACAGCTCCCAGCCCCCAGGGGAGAGGCTGTAGCCCCCTGCCTGGTCTGGCCCAGGGGGCAGGTTTGGTAATTTCAATCCTGGTCCCACTTCTCACTCCCATAGTGACCTTGGGCAAATGACTTTCACCTCTCTGAGACTCAGTTTCCACATCTGGAAGTCTGAGATAACAGCTACCTGCCTCCTGGGGGGACCTGCGAGGCTTAATTAATTAATGTTTGGCAAAGCTTCTGAGACCTTTGCTTGAAAGAACTGGAGTGAGTGCAAACTATTATTATTATATCGCTGCCGCCTTAACTCCAATTTTTGCTTCCAAGGCTAATGATTATTTCTTTTCTGAAGGAAAAAAAATATTAAACTTCGAATAATTTACTGGGTAGTGGGGAAAAATTGCCATTTGTCAAGGACAGCGTTTGCATAATGGAGGCTCCAGCAGCCCTTCTCTGAAGAAGGCTGTGAAAACACTTTCCTGTTTCCCAGCTTCCCTGGGCATCAGCTCTATCCCCCATGGAGGGCCCGGTCCTGAGCGTCGGCCAGGCGAGGCCAGGGCCAGACCCCGGCTGAACGGTCTTCCCTCCCTCTGCGGTGGAGTCCAGAGATTACGCCTTCAAAGCAGCCTGCCCTCCGGCTCAGGGCCTTGGCGTCTCTTAGGCTAGAAGCCAACTGCCCCGTTTTTAGAAATGAGATTTAATACAATACCTTTGGGTTGATTTCAAATAACTGGCTACGTTCTCTATTAAAATGGTCAGGCTAATGTGCTAGGTCACATCAACTATGTTTCCTGAAACAGTGGCTCATGTTTGCCAAGGAAACAAAACTAGCACAAGTGGCACTTTGGGTCTCTCCTGCTGTCCTGCCTGTGGATAGTAATGAGCCACCTGGTTCCCCAAGTTATTGGGCCCCAAAGCGAACTCCACGTCCTTCTTTCCTGCCTCCTAAAACAGCCTGCAGGCGCACAGGCGAGAACACACATGCCCTGCTCCCCGGCTTTCCACAACTGGCAGCCTCGGGCACCTGGAAAGCAGGGTTAGCCTTTGTTGCCCTCGCTGCGCGACAACGCTGGCAGCGGGGCGGAGGCTGAGGGAGGGGCTCCGTGGCCAGCAGTGCAGGTCCCTGCCACCCGCAAGCGCTCCTGCGGCGGAGCTCGGGGTCAGCTGGACCTCACTGAGGAGGAGCCCTGCGGCTCGCTTGCTCGCTCGCGGTTTTCTCCTTCCTGGTGCAGCTAGCTGGTCCCCAGGCCACCCCCACCTTAGTTATTCAGTCAGTTATCGTTTACCACAGACAGGCCTTACCCCTGTTCTGAAGGCCGGGTGTCCGTGGGCCAGCCAGCTCGGCGCTGGTACCGGCTCTCTTGCAGGAGGCTCCCTGCTCGCTGTGTCCTCACATCGGGCTGGGGGAGGGGCAGAGAAAAGTCACACGGGTCTCTTTGTGGTGTTACCACTATTGTAGCTCCACGGAAGATCACTCATATAATTTAAAAAATCTGCAAATCTGCACATAATTAATGTATACGATCGGGTGAATTTAAGCCTATTTATCTATATGTATATCTCTATCTATCTATCTATCTATCTCTATCTCTATCTATCTATCTATCTATCTATCTATCTATCT
>NDGN011347399.1:0-15248 GCA_002564285.1 Tympanoctomys barrerae | reverse complement strand
GTCCCCACCCCATGACTGCATGAGGCTTTGGGGGGACAACTAGACACAAACCATAACAGTCTGTCTGTCTACTTATCTTTCTATCCATCCATCCATCCTTCTAGGTTTTTATCTTTTTATCCATCTATCTTTATATCTTCCCATCTATCTTTTATCTATCTTTCTTCACATCTACCTATCTTTTTATCTAGCTATATATCTATCTGTCTAGTCTCTGTCTCTCTCTTCTTGGGACTCTGCCAATAAGAAGGCTCCTCAAGTTTGGGTCAGAACCATGAGATAAAACAAATAAACCTCTTGTATTTATAATTTACCAGTCTTATCAGCAACAGAAAATGGACTAAATCGAAGTTTCTGTAAATGTGAGTCAGTTACCTAATATTTATACCAAATATGTTAATCACAGAGAAAAGCAAAAGAAGAGATGGAGAGAAAGAAAAAAAGGGATGAGAAAGAGACAGAGACAGGGACAGAGAGAAAGAGAACTCTGGTCATGTCTACAAGGGCCAATCCAGCATGCACTGCGTGGCTCCTGCAGGCACTTCCTGAAGTCCAAGTCCTCACCAACCCTCCGTGAGCTCAGCGGAGGAGGAGGTGGGCAGGCGCTCTGTGAAAGCACAGGGCCAAAAGTATTAGAGTGGAGTCAGCAAACACAGCCAGGTCATAGACACAGCAAAGCCTCCACTGAAGTAACCACCAAGGGCAGGAGAGGCCCAGCCTCTGGAGACCCGGTAGTTAGAGGAAAGTCTTTTTTAAGCTCAGTGGAAAAGGCACACAAACAGCAGGCTCCAGTATAATTACCAAAGCCACCAGGCGCGTCTGCCAAGCTGGGTGGATGTGGCCTCTCAACCAGGTTTCTTTCTTTCCTTCTGCAATACTCCTGTCCCTTGGCTCTTCCTGCCCCGGCTACTAAATAAACCAACAGATGCTTGCTTCGTGTACTACAAGCCCCAGGCCCCAGCTATCTGTCTTCCAACTGGGGAATGGACAAAAGAGCACTCCAAAACTTCTACTCAGGGTTATTTTCAAAGATTTCTTTCTCTCTTTCCAAACAGCACTGTAAACTCTCCTATCAAACACACACCAAGCATGATCCCGATACAATCTCTCACTACATTCTGTGATTTATCTTCTCCAGGAAATACACACCACTGCCCCAGTGCTGAAGCAGGAGGAAGATCACTGTGCGCTTTGAGTTCTGTGCTGCGTGTGCTCACTCCTTTCCTCCTCATCCTCCATGACAGCCTCGCTCAAGGCAGAAGCCTCACGAGCCTTGAACTGACATGGTCCCGATTGCCCACTGGGCCACACTGCTCTGCTCAAATCCCAACCCAGACATACGAGGAGCTTGCGTACTCCTGATACAAACTGCCTGCAGTTGCCTCCACTTCCTCTTGCCAATATCTTTCACCACCACAGTCTCGCCTGCCTCGCTCTTAGAGTCCTCCTTGACTTCCAGCTCCTCTCAGCCTCCCATCTGGCTAATAAAGCTATCAGATCCAAGCTCCACTCCATTAGCCAAGAAGAGCTGTCCTTCTGTCAGACTGACATTCGATTCCTGAGTGTCTCCACTCCACACACAGTGCTTGGGGCTGCATTCCAGTCCGGGCCCCCAAGCAAGAGCAGCTCGCATCTTCTCTTGTTTTTCTGATCTCTCTCTAGGTCACACTCTTCCATCCCAATTTCAAAAGCACTAAAATGCATTCAACAGGATGTTTGTATATATCATAGGGTTTTTTAAAAAAAACTATCTTCACTTTATAAAATCACTGCAAACTGTCCTGAGATCAGAGCCTGAAAGAAACACACTCTCACTTCACAGCAGCAGCATCTTCAAGAAGAATTCCTGCAGAACAGAGGAATAGCAAGTGTCCTGCAACAGTCCCACGAAGGGGACATGGCTATGAGCCAGGAACAAGGGGAAAGCCAGAATCAACCTGGATGGAGACTTAAAAGACAAAGAAGAGGCAGAAAGGAATCCCCCAAAAAGGTGAGGAGTGGTGAAGTCCGGCCCCTGATCACTGCTCTCTGTGACTGCAGACGGTCACATAAACGCTCTGTTCAACATCAGCGTTTCCGGGGCTGGCCTCCACCTGTGGAGGGACAGACAGGTGGAGGGGCTTCCAGAGGCCACATTTCCTGAACTCGGTCTTGCAGTGGGACTGCAAGCACAATTTTCAAAGAATAAGATGTGTAATTAGGAAAAGCAGACTTATCATAGCTCCAGCTCCGATCAGCCTTGCTGAGAGAGTATTTCAGTTGCAGGCTCAGTGTTAATGAGGTCCTTTTTTCTCTCTGTCTTTGGGGAGCTCAATCATCATTTCCAGAACTGACCCCACACAAGATGCATTGACTCGAACTGCTCAGGGTGTCACTCAATAAGCCAGAAACTGGTGGCAGCTGGAGGCCCAGAGCCCCTGTGTATGGCTTTGTACAGCACAATTCCTCTTACCCCTGGGTTAAGTTGATTACTCAAATGCTAAACCCTCCTTCTCCCCCCACCTCCAGCCTACTCGAATTTTCCTTAGGCTGACTGACTCTAGGAAAACAAGTCTTGCATTATGCTTGACTCCTTGGAATGAGATCAGTTCTAGTTTCAAATTCCCTTGCAGAACAACCCCAAGGCTATAGACCCTGTAAAAACCCCAGATGCCTAACTGCCCGGGAAGGCCGAGGACAGGCAAGAAGCATTACTTAAGTAACCATCAGTAAATGCATCTTAAACCCAGACTGGCATCCTCCGAGGTCTCTTCCAAGGTTATCGACTTGAACACAACTATAAACAACCGGGCTTCAGTCCAGGCTCCTCCCCCGAGGCAGAATGACCACTGCAGAGGCTCCAGTGCAGGGCTCGGCTGTGATTTTCTCCAACTGGCACCATCTGTGCACGCCCTGCCAGACTTGCTGACAGAGCAGGCTGCGTAGACCATTACTAATCTACTAGGGTCAGCAGGGTCAGGCCTGCAACGGGATGCCTATAGATTTCAAAGGCCAGCCTTCCTCTATGCCAGCTAATCAATCTAAGTTGGAAAGCAAGCATATTTTTATTTCACTTTCTTTTAAATTTCAAAGAAAAATCTCGTTTTTAAAGCTCTTAGTGTGTCCTGACACTATTAAGCCATATGAGAGCTTCAGAACCCGAGACTTGCTCATTGATCCTTTGCCAAAATTCAGTCATAAGGCCAGGAGGACAATTTCCCCAGACGACATAAGCCTTGAATGAGTGACACTGGGAAAGGATAGCACAGCACAAGATTCAAAGTCAACTGCAGGTCCTCTGAGCTGAGCCTTTGAAAGAACAATAAATATCTATTTACAGTTTTCCTAACAGGGCCAAGGGCACAGTACGGGCCCAGAAAGCAGCACTGCCCCTGGAAAATAAGAACACGCACTCCTTAGCCTCCCTCCCACTTCGGGATTCATCCAGGAAGGCTGCCACCCACTATCAACTGCCTATCAAGTATTTACTAAACATCTCTTGGAGCCAAGAGCTATATTCCCTTTATTTATAGTCTCATTTACTGGAAATACGGGTGACTCTTAGTACCCAGCCAGACAGTGGGCTAGGTAAGACCAAAGTGCCACAAGGGTAGGATCATGCTGTCTCCCAAGTGACTCCACGTAGCACAAACGCGTTTCAGGTTTGTTGTGGTAACAAAATGTAGAACCTTTATAGATGACTCTGTAAACGCAGTGGGGGTGGGGAGTCACGACCAATCCTTGCAATCTCTTCTTTGTAGACCACATGTTATTCTAAATCTCCAAGTTAAACTATGACTCAATCCAATAATCAAAAATCCTAACAGCCACAAAAAATAAGACATCACTACAAGCTCAGAATAAACTAGATCTCTTGTTTACAATAATTAAAGGTTTAAGGAAATTTTCAGATAAGTGACTTCACTCTCGCTCTTGCTTAGATATCAGTTTCTGCACTGAAAAAAAAACCTGTCGGCTTAAATTGGACTGAAAAGGTGCTAGTTTGGGGGAACTTGTGAGGTATAATATGAATAATTCCTCCAGCCCAGATAACTTTCACTGTAAAACCATTGGCTGGCTCAGGAGTAAGCTGGGAAGTTTGACCACGTGACATGGCCATGTTGGCATCGCCACTGAGAAGCACGTTTGTATGAGTTCGTATGAAGTCATTTCTTACTTCTGATTTTTCCAAACTCTAAGCAACTAAACATAACTCCAGACTAACCCCATTCCAAATATGTATTTTCCCACTAGCATCTAAGCATCACCTGATCCTTTAGACCCTGCAGATCATTCCACCCCAGAGCAGCACCGCCATCTCCACCCCAGACATGTTCTCAATCACGAGACTTCCCATCTGTGTACCACAAACCAAACCAAACTTGGAAAACCAACAGGAGCATCTGAAATACAACCATCTCTCACGTCCACTGTCTGTTCACTAGCCAGCCCATCCCGAGACTCGGGTGTACGGAAGAGGAGCTCTAACTGCACTGCTCTTAGGAAAGGAACTCCTCCTCACTTTAGGATGGACTGTTTCAGTTCTTCAGAAACAACATTTTAATAGGCCTAAAAATCACATGGTGTTGAGCCTTAGAACCTCTTTCCTCTACCCCCAGCCACTATTTTGCTTCCGTGCCTTTATTATGTTAGTCATAAGTAACTCCTTTTTTCAACAAAGACTGTCCAACATTCAACTTCATTTTTCTCTGTCTGGTTCTGCTGGAGAGAGCGATAAGGATCTAGACAGAGGCTTCTGTAGTGTTTTACCTATAACTTGTCTAAACCACCAACTGACAAACATAGGCTCCATCTTAAGCCTTGAACATACCCAAGGCCAGGAAATAATTGCAAAGGCTGGCAGAGTTCTAGGGTGGAAGCAGTAGTCTTATCAGAAGGCTGAACACTTAGACGGCACAATAATAACTTGTTGAGCAGCAGCCTAGAGAAAACCCATGCAAACAAGAAGGTAGCACAATGACAGACATGTCTACGGAACTCGTAGCAAAAAACCTTATCAACCAAGTTGAGGAGATGGTAACTGACCTATGTGTATTGACCATTCTTAGGGAGAAAATCTGAACAGGTAACCGCTGGGGCAACTGGAAACCTCTCATAGAACAACTCCTTCTCTGTTATCTTCACAATGTACCAATGAATTTTGGATTTTACCACAGAACTGCTTATAGGCAATATTAAAAGAAAAAAATAAATCTCCCATTAGAGGTTCCCAGAATGTAGAGAGGAACATTTCGGTTTCTGATAAAATGCTAGTGTAATATTAAAAACCAGTGAAGAGTGATCAAAGGAACCACAAGGAAACACCTGCTCACTCTTCCTTCATGTGTCATTACCATCGGCCCAAGGGCCTTAGTGACAAATTCAAATGGCCTGCCCCAGGCTCTGCTCCAAGAAAACAGATTTAAGCAGTGGTCAAGGCCTGCATTTAACAACTCATGAAATGTCAGTTTCCTTTAGCACTTGCTCTCTACCCCCCTGTTCTCTATGTAGCTGTCCTCCCCATACAATGGTTTCATGGGACAGCCATCTAAAATGCTCCTTCTAACACAAGGAAACTATTTATGGATCTCTACTATAACTTAGGGAAGTTAATGACATCAGAAAGTCTCACATTGTATTGTGGAGAAATGGCTCCCAGGATCATTAAGGAGTGCAAAGATAGTCAGGAAAAAACACAAGAAAGAGAAAGGGCTTGTGCCTGTACTGGGGAGTTATACACAAAATGCCAGCCTGTCTGAGTAAAAGATGCATCTAGAAGCACTGACTTCTAACACCCAATCCAGAAACCACCAAAATGCATTGGGCCAAATCCAAGATGATTCTAATAGGACTGACTCACCCAGCTGGCACTGTATTTAACAGCAGCTCCGTGGTGCATTGTATGACAGCATATTTAAGGTGCTGAGGCATTGTCTCTGCCTGTACATATTTTTAAAGAAAAACATCTTTTCCACATGCCTCAGCTGCTTTCCCAAACATATACACTATTCAGTGAACAAAGCAACGTAGGAAGACTGATTTGAAAGCAAGCTCAGGATTATACGCAAGCTTTATCAATCATCTTCCCACTTCTATTGCTAAGAAAATGGTATGTTTTCTGATTCATATGATTGTTTTTCAATCACCAACTTCTAAATTCACAGTACTGCAGAGCTCTAGCCTTTCAGATATGAAAAGAGCCTCAGAATCAACTAAGAAGTCTTCCTGTCGTCGGTGAAGACACCAAAGCTCCGATTTGAGGACCAGTCCAAAGTCACACTGTTGAAGATCAATCAATCAGATTTACCTGCCAAACTGAACTACAGTGACTAAGCAAATTTACTTTACCTTTTCAGCTAATGTGTACAGCAATGTAGTACAAACAACCTAAGGCTTCCTTCTTAAAATATCTGAATTCATACAATCTGAATTCATTGCAATCATTTAATGGGGTAGTTAAATATGAGTGTTTTTATAACCACCTTTCAAAGCTAAGCACATGTTGAAACTAACTGGACCACCCAAGTTAAAAAATCTAGTTATTCCATTTAATGTTTATTTGGTTTGTTTCTAAATGTGTATTTAAGTGGCAAAGTCATAAAGGAAGAATTAATGATAATCGATACCAGATCTGCAACCATGGAGCTCTTCGTGGGTTTTACAGTATTTAGTGAAGTCAGCCAAGGGGAAAAAAGCATTCTAAAATGAGAAAACTCCGCATAGTACTTTAAAAGCAAGTCCCTGGCCATATGTTGCACTCTGGCAGCAGCGATAGCCAAAGACCAAGACACGATCCTCTGAAAGACACTCAGCAAAAAGGAGAACGTGGTGATCTTAGAAGCGCAAGGAGGTGACAAGAGAGATTTAATGCCAGCAAAGAATATGCTTTGTGCCTCCTGATATCTTCAAAACTGTGTCACTACTCTAGATTCTAAAATGAAGCACAGACCAACTTCAAAAGACTCCGAAACAAAGGCTACATTCACTCACCTCAGTTTGCAGACAGCTCCTATTCCTCAGGAATGTACGTAATTTATTTGGAACTCAAAGTACAGCTTCACATAGGAACAATATCACAAACAGGGATTAGCTTTCCAGACCTGCTTCCAGAACATTTTTCTAAATGCCATGTGTACCTGAAGTAATAAATACTATAATTGTTAGAACCAAAAAGCAAGAGAGAAAAGCTAAGGCCTTGGGCAGCGAACAGCGAAGGGACGGTGCAGGGGCCTAGGCAGCTGCCCAGTCCCTCAACCTCCTCCGTGCACATCCCAGAGTCCTCTGAGCTGCTCCCAAGCGCTGCACCTGCTCCCCACAGCCCCTCACCTCCTATTCTTCTTTTTGATGCCAGTCTCCATGGAAAAGGAGGAGGAAACGCACAAAGGTGGCACAGTTCCTGCCTGCCCTTACCTCCCCTAGGCAATAAAGCTACATGAGACCCGAATACCTGGGGCTAAAGGAGCCGGAAACGAGGAACTAGGGAAGCCTTGCAGGGCTGTGCAGAAAGGCGAGAAGAGTGATGCCGGGGTTCAACATTTGCAAGCTGAGATGCGTCCGGCAGCCCAACACAGGCATTCCCTATGAAGGTCTTGGGAAGCCAGGCTCACCCACACAGAAAGGCAGTCAGCTCAAACTTTGGTGGGCCCCTTGGGAAGGTAGGAAATGCTTGCAGGAAGTGGGGAGCTGCTCCTTTCTCCCATCAGGACTCAAAACCAAGATGGGCTGTTCATGCGGCCAGCAGAACTCAGGGAGCGCTTTTCACACAAAAATAAATCCTCTTCTAGATTTGGAGACCTAGATGCAATTAATTACCTTAATATACCTTGGCTTGTGTGCTCCTTAAGGACATATCAAGGGGACCTTGTGCCATAAATGAAAACCGCCCAAATTTTCTAGGCACCTCGTTGGCTGTCACTTGGGATTAATTTGATGGTAGTACTAGCCTGAAACGGTGAAAGTCTCTGTAAGTGGTCACACTCCTTGATTCCAAACTTGGAATTCAGCCTCACGTTGGTAAAACCTACAAAACCTAACAACCAATAAAGAGTGGTCACGTGTTTGAAAGGCGGAGCCAACTCGGAAGAGAGGGTCTAGATCAGAGAAAGTCCGGTGCAGTCCCCATCTCAGGAGCCACAGGCCGTTCTGACCCTTCTCCACTGGGTCTTGATGCACCTAAAACTAGGGTTCCTAAATGGACTGAAATCCACTTAACGCTACACCCTGGATTTGCAGAGATAGAGTGAGTCGAAATTAATCCTGCTCGCTGGGCTCCAATTAGGCTCTGCTCAGGGCTGCGTGCCTTGACACAGGTAGGGCGCTCCACCCCTCCCATTCCTGCCGCAGAGAGGGAAAAGCCTTCAGACAAGTTGAAGCACAGGCGCGCTGAGCACAAAGCACAACAGAAAATCATCCTGGTGACTGTGATGTCCTCCAGGCACCCAAGGCAGAGACCACAAGGAGTGAAGGCGACCTACCACGTGTTGGGAGCGGGCTCAAGACACGGGCTGACAGGCCGAGTGTATTCGGCTGTGGCTCTGAAATCCACATATGCACAAGCATTCTGTGGTCCTGTGGCTCCAGCAAATCTCCAGATAATGAGGGAAGCAGTGTAACATGCCGGGAAAGGCACTGAGCTGAATCAGAAGACCTAGATTTTTTGTATTGACTCTGCCGGTTCATCTCAAGGGAAAGGGCAAATCTCTCCCTCTGTGGGACTGAATTCCTCATCTGTAAAATAGAGAGCAAATGCTCGCTTCTAGCACAGAATTCTAACTGACATGGACACTGAAACTCCGAGTTTTCACATTGTGTCACTCTGTCTGGCACAAGGAACCTCTAAGATCTTTCCATCGATACATTCAGGTCAGGGGCTTTTAGGAAGAGCGAATGTGATGGTATTAGCAGTTCAGCTAGGTACAGAGCACTATGCTGGTTTTCTTCTTTTTTGCGGGGGAGGGAGGTTGGTACCAGAAATTGAACTCAGGATCTTGCTCTTGCCAGGTACTTGCTGTGCCGTCTATAGCCCCATTTCCCCAAAGCACTATTCTTACAGCCCTCCAAAATATCATCATCTTGAAAGAAGAAAAGGTAAAATCAAAATAAAAGATATTAAGCATGCAAGCTTAATATCTAGAAAGAATCCTCTCTCGAAAGCATCGAGCCTTTCTCATCATAGAGCAGGCCAGCGGCTTTCCCAAAATTCTGCTATTGACGCGATGGTGTTCCATCAAATTTCTATTCTGACTGAACCCTCTGGCAGAAGACGCTCAGCGAGATAACTTCATCGCATGTGGCAAGCCACTTAATAGAATGACAGCTACACCACTCTTCGGGGGTGCGCTGCCTGCCACAGGTCTTCCTACGAGCCTCCCAGTAGCTCTGGGGCAAGGAATAAACCACCTCTGCATTAGCAATGGCATTTAACAAGGTGACTCAATACTTGTTGAGCAATGAAAACATCAGTCTGCACAGAGCCTGAGGTGTGGCCTGCTGAGGTGCTCCGCGTCTCCCATGGAGTCCTTGGATGCCGCCGAGTGGGTGCAACCTGTCCTGGAATGCCCTCGCTAATAACCCTGCAGCCCCACGCCCACACCGGGCCTTTATTCTGCCCAGGCCCCAGCTCAAGCAGCCCACTCAGGAGAAGGCACCGCTGAGACGCCTCCTCTGCGTGCCCTTTCTGCTATCCAACCTGATGTGCCCACTTCCAAGAGCAATTTGCATTCTGATTCATCCGCAGGTTACAGGACCTCCAATAGTGGGAAGCCGAGAAAGAAAAAGAGTCACTGCCGGTGCGTTTTCTAGTCCAACTCCTAAATCTGTATAATCTGATTTAAATTGAACTATTCTTTTCAAACCCAAAGGAAACAGGCAGTTGGCCAAGATGACAGCTCAGCCCTCCACATCTGGGCACAAAGAAGGTTACCTGGACTTTAAGAAAACTCAGAAAATGCACTCAATGGCAAATTGCATTCAGCCTGGAGGACACTTGGGCCTGTGAAGAACTATTACAGACAGAGCCTGCGGAAGACTGTCACCTCCTCACTCCTTAATTTTTGAAGCCTAAAGCAACTTCTCCTTCTTGCTCACCAACCTATTATCCTCTCTGGGCTTCAAAGGCTCACTGCCCCAAAGCTCCATTTTCTCCATGAAGCCAATCCCTAATAGCATTCCCTAGGAGTGCTCTGCTTCCAAAACTTAAAAGAAGCCAAGAAATCTCTAGCTTCTGAGATTTAACAACTTTGTGTAGTAGGCCTGAATTGCATACTCTCTTTAACCCAAACCCTAATCCTCTTTTAAAATCTTGACAGGAACGGAAAAAAGGATTCTCTAAATGATAAAAACCTAGGGTGCTGATACATGAAATCCTGCATCCACTCCTCAGTTCATTCACTGCCTCTGGGGAAAACATCAGGAAATATATTTTGTATCCACTTATCCCTGTGTAAAGGAGCTTCTCCTAAAGATATGCTGACATGGTATCATTGTATGCTTCCAATCTTCCTTAAGCAAATAAGGGGAAATGCGGCTCCTTCACCTCTATATTTAAGTATATAACCCAGTATTATTTTATCTCTCATCTACCCTCTATGTGTTTGAGGGCGCTGCCTTACACACTATTGACAGTGGGCACCCCCTTCCTAACACGAAGACATCGCCACTGTGTACAAACAGGCCATGCAATTAACACAAATAATTCTCTTCAGCAAACACCTAGTCATTTTTGCATGTTCAAAGCACTCAACATCACACACAAGGGGGAGGAGGGCTGGCTATAAGCTTACTATAAAAATTCCTAGATGCAAGTCACTTACTACCAACAATTCTGGGATGATTCGGACAGAATGTAAATGTCTTACCTCCTAAGAACACAAAAAGGAGAATCCTAGAAAGTGGGCTTGAGCATTACCATCTCAGAGGGCAATTAACATGAAACAGCTTCACCTCACTCTCACCAGAGCTTCCAAGTTGCTATTTTTAAACCTCTTTCCCATTTTTTAATATCTTAGGAAGATCCCATACTCAGGGGTGTGGAGGGGGGGCATTTTATACTCTAGGTCAACTTAAACTTTTATACCAAACTTCAATGGTGGTTTTATAGAACACCTTACCCTGACCAAACAAAGTCATTTGCCTGGCCTCTGACAAGAGTTTTGCATGTTCCCTTGTGGTAAGTGATAAGGAAAGACAAGCGTCTCCCCAGTCCATTGCTTCTCTGACCAACGCTGGCTCACGGTGAGTTCTCCTGAGGGCCCACAGCCTCTGTTTCCCACACCACACAGCTTCCCTGAGGTAGGAGATTGAACCTCAGGTCTGGCCCAGCTTCTCACACCCAGCCCTCTGCTCCCATTAGCGAAAGCCAGGCTGAACAAAACAGCTCAGGACCTTCTAGAACTCCGTGTCCACTTCACTGGTGGAAAACTCAGTCAGCCTTGCCAAGCCCAGTGAAGGATGCAGGAGGTGCTCCCAGGATAGCCCTCCTGCTGCCCCTTCCTCTCTAGCATGGGAGCAGGTTGGCAACTTGACCTGTTCAGACACTTAACAGGGGAGCCAGGGCCAGGCTCGCCTGCCCAGGCACCCCCAACCCTGTGTGTGAGGGACTCGCCCTCTCACTCGCATGTGGAGCCTCGAGGCTCTCTCCTCTCCCATTTTTCCACAGCACACTATGCGGACTATGAAGGGGCGGGGTGTGGTGAATGGTAGTAGCTGGCAGAAGGGCCAGGACTACTTTATCTTCCTTTGTTCTTCAGGGAGGAGCCTGGCCCTGAATGGTCATGGCACTGTTGAAATTTTCAAAGCCTCCTTTTCTATCTTGAGCCCTAAGCATCTATTGTAAGAGCAGAAAAGACTTACTCAGCTATAACAAACTTAATGACATAGAATGGCCAACTTATCCAGACATGGAAACAAGATGTGCTCTTGGCAATGTCTTATGCACATATAAAGATCTTTGCTCAGGGACATAAAAAATAACAATAAAGCCCTTAATTCTACTTGCAAATTACATTGATCAAACTCTTTGATATTTATTTGCATTTGTTCTTTTGACTTTCAGATATTTGCCTAGTCCTCAAAATGGTGTTTTTTGTTGACTTCATTGTTTTTTGTTGAAATACCATAAATTTTGCTACTAGACTGTCCTCCGAAGTTTCAGTGTTGTAACTTCTCCTTCTGTTTTATGGTTCTTCCAACCGCATTCCATGTTATATTAAACTGTAAGATTCAAGATCACCTTAAAGAAATATACTTTAGGACTATGGACATAGCTCAGTGGTCTAAGTGCCTGCCTGGCAAATGCAAAGACCCTGGTTCAATCCCCAGGGCCATATGCTGTGTCAGCCCCGTGCCTGGCTGGCTGCTGAAGCTGGGTGTGGTGGCTCATGCCTGTAATCCCCGCACTGAGGCGGCCAAGAGTCAATCACTACAAGTCCAATCTGTGTCATGAGACCCTGTACCAAATAAATACATGAATCAAAGATTTTTTTAAAAATCTAAAAGAAATATACTTTAACTAGAAGTAATGATTGCTTCCAAAAATTTTTTATAATTTAAAGGACATACAAAACAAAGTACTTTTGCCAAACTTTATTTTATTCCAAATATACCAAGAATATAAGAGTGCATGTGGCTCATTTTTAAGTTTCTAAAATCTATCTTTAAATTGTCTCACTTTGTTTTCACAACCACCTAACCTAGTAAGACAAATAGTTTTCTCTCCTTTCCAAAAATGTAAACATTGAAATACAAAGGGTTGAAAAGCAGTATCCCAGGTGTCCAGTTAGGCAAGCTGGATTTGAGGAAGGCTGAAATATCTTTTTTTTTAAAGTGATTTAAGTAATTGAAGGAACTATTATCTATGTGGAAGCTAAAGAAACTTGGCTGGGGTCCTTCTGTTGGTGGCTACACTTGAAAATAGAATCCTGCACTCCGTATTCCAAGAAATACTGCCTCTCCTCCCAGGATGCCGAGAGCATGGTGTTTTTAGCATATTTAGAGGTTATTTCTTTGAATCACTATGCTAAACAATTTGGAAGATAATAAGGAAACAGCTAACATTTGTACCAAATATGGTACTTTTAAATATAGACCAATATATCACCACATTTGCCTTCATTACTACCCCTACTTTATACATGATTAAAGTAACTTTGACAGAGCTGCTAATTTAGGAAGTGCCACCTTTGCAGCCCACTTCTCACTCTAAGCCCTGCATGGCTTCGCTGTGATCGATGGACTAGTGCCCCTAAAGCATTTAGTATACTGCCTCGGCAGGTTACTCACTCCTTTTTCAATCTGCAAAATTCTTGTGTATGCCTTATCTCATTCGATTTCCCCAGTAGCCCCAGAGGGAAGATAAGGTAGATAGGTAGTAGATCTATTTTAAAGATGAGGAAATGGAAGCTTAGAAAGGCATATTTGTCCTTGTAGAAGATCTTCTAATAACATAGCAGGGGAGCTTTGCCTCAGGCAGCCTGGCTCCTGCTCTAGAGGACATGTACCCCTCCTGGACAGCAGACCTCTTACTTCCACAGCTGGAGTTCTCACCCTTTGGTGCAACGACCCAGGAAATCAAGAGGAAGATCATTGAATTAGAACAAACCCAGACTCCCACGAGTCTGCGAACCTGAGCATCTCCTCTAAGGGCCACCTTTTAAGCTTCATGCTCACAGAGAGGGATTAAGTGGGGAGGAGACAAAGAAGGGGTGGGAAAGGACCTGAACCATTTTATGAAAAACCCCAGTGTCACAGAGAACACTCGGCCCAGGGAAATAGTCCATCACTGATGAAAGGGAGAAACACTTTAGTGCTAGGCCAGCAGCAGAGAGAACTGAAGCAAAATACAATAGTGCCATACTCTGAAGGTAGGTGTCCCTCCAAATTGCCTGTGCTGGAATTTTATCCCCGAGTTGGCGGTAATAAGAAGTCACATCCTTGGGAAGCTGGGGCATTGGCTGCACCCTCATGGGTGGAGTTAATGCTCCTATACAAACAGAGTTGTCTCCTCCTTCCATCTCTTCTGCCGTGAAGGACACAGCATCCACTGCTTTTGCCCTTCCACTCTCCACCACATGAGGAGTCAGTCACAAGCTGCCATCCGGGAAGTTGTAGCACAAGACAGTGATACTGCAGTGTGATTTGGGCTTCTCAGCCTCCAGAACAGTAAGATAATCTTGTCATTTAGAGATGTATAAATTGCTCCACCTCAGCTATTTCAGTACGGGTGCAAGTACACACTGAGACAAACAGAACATACACACTGCAACAGAAGTTATCAGATGCCTCTGAAGCCTCAAAAGGACTCACTTGCGTGGCTTCCAGATGGGTGCTGAGTGCGTGTGATTGAAGCTACCCCATGGTGAAGGGGGCAGCCAAGATCACCTGCACCACTGGGCTGAGGAGAGGCCTATCTGCAGGGAGCAGACCAAAACTTAGTTTGACACATTCATGCTTCATTGCGATAGAAGCCTTGACCTGAGAGGCTCCCGAGCCACCACAGGTAGGCAGCCCACACAGCTGCAATGCATCCTTTCTTTTTTAAAGAGAAAAAAGAGAATAAGTCAGTCTACTAATTATTTGTATAATATGTGGCTTCAGACTTTAAGCATGCCAGGCAGTTAAAACCTGTGCTTAAGAGACACTGCACACCTCCTATGTACTGGAGAGGGAAGTTCTCTACTTATAGGTGTAGCAAAGCTTCACTGAGATGCCCAAAATAACTCTTAGAAACATGATAAGAGCACCAAGAGGACAGAATGCTATATAAGTGTGCATCATAGAAGGTACAATATGGTAATTCATGTATTCCAAAGCATTATATTGAATAAAGCTTGATATTGCTATTATTTATTGCCATCCTGTTATTCTGCCATCTGTTCCTATAACAGATCCTTGAGAGAAATCAAGCTATTCTGGCTCATGGCTGTGCAGGTTCCAGTCGAGGAGAAATTGGGCCCAGGCTTTGGGAGGTGGTTGCACAGCACTCTGGGACAATGGAGCATGGGGTGGAGGAAACCCTTCACTAGGCAGCAGAGGAAGTGAGAGAGCTAGGAGATCAGAGGAGGAGCCCGGGGCCCCACAGTTCCCTTCAAAGACTTGCTCCAAGGACAGAATTGCTCCCACAAGGCCTCACCTCTCAATGTTTCTGCTACTTCCCAACAACACTACCCTGAGAACCAAGCCTCAACACACTGGGCCATTGGGCGGGGGGGGGGGGGGAGTCATTCCAGACCCCAACTCAGCATATGCACAGGAGAGTAAATTTATGTATTTGG
>NDGN011347365.1:0-13077 GCA_002564285.1 Tympanoctomys barrerae | reverse complement strand
TCCGCCAGTCTGCTTCTCTTGATTGGTGAGTTAAGACCATTTACATTGATGGTTATAACTGGTATGTATTGGCTTACCTTTGTCATGTTGTTTTCCTATTGTAGGATTCTTATTTTTCCCTTCTTAATTGCTTGCAGTGCTTCATGGTTCTCTTGTTTTTGAAGTCATAGTTATCTTTGTCTACTTCTAAAACATCTGTCAGCACTCTTTATAGTGTTGGTTTGGTTATCATGAATTTATTGAGTTGTTCTTTGTCATAGGAATATCTTATCTCTCCATTCAATTTGATAGATTGTTTTGCAGGGTACATCAATCTGGGTTGGAAATTGCTTTCTTTCAAATGTATCACTCCAAACTTTTCTTGTTTTGGTGGTCTGTAACGAGAAATCTGCTGTGATTTTGATGGGCTCAGGAAGGATCTGATGATGATGAGTGCAGCCTGAAGTTCTGCAAGGCTGTCTTGATGGTAGTTTGGTGCAGGGCAGTGCTTCATAATACTCCTGCGATCCCTGTGGCAGTCTTCAGGGTACCTAATTTCAGGTCCCTGCAGCAGTCTTCCAGATCTCCCCAGCAGTCTTTATGGCAAGAATAGGTGGCCAGTGCTCAGAGTAACTCTGGGGGGCGTGTAGGCGGTGCTAGCCTACCAGGTCTTCCTGGCAGTCTTCAGGGTGAGGACAGGTGGCCAGGGCTCTGCAGTTACACCTGAGTCAACAGTCTTATTTGAAGAAAATATAAAGTCATTTCATATATATTTTTCAGGGATACTTAATGTGACTGGACAGTTGTACATTATGGCCCTCATACGTTTGGTTTATTGCTACCCAAGATAATTATTTCACAGTTTTCTGCTCATCGAACTGCTGCTATCCCACCCTCATCTTTACTCTCAGATATTAAACAGACTTACATTTTTGTAGAAAAATAGTATAGTAAAGACAAAACAAATAGCAAAAATAATAATTATCCTCCATAAGCTTTTACCAGCCACAGTCACCTTCATACTTTGGTACTACATGTTGGTCCTGTTATTATAGACAGTGGTTCTTATATTGGTTCTCAGATAGCAACTGTACTTGGGAACTTGTTAGAAACAGAATTTCTTGGGGCCAGGGAGACGGCTCAGTTAAATAAGCGCTTCCCTGGCAAGCACAGGGGCCTAAGTTCAATCCCCGGTTCCTCAAAAACAAAACAAAACAAAAAACAAAAACAATTTTTTGGGTCTCACTTAAGAAATACTGAATCAGGAATGCTAGATGTGGGATTCTGCAGTATGCATTTTAACTCAACCTCTTGGAATTCTGATGAACATTGAAGTTGTAGAATCCCTACTTTAGATTGTCTGCATTTATATCTGTTGCTAACCCCCAAATTTAGGCAGTGGATGTATCTTCTTCAAAATATCATTTTCCTTTTTCATCTAGTTGCATTTTTCATTTATACTAAATAGTTCTCACCCATAAGACAAGCTATTACTTTTCTCATCGTAAAACAAAACAATTTTTTTCCCCGAAACACCAACTTGTTTTCTGCCCTTTTCTTATGAAAACTGAAATAGTTGTATATCACACTGTCTGTAAATTCCACTGTTCCTTTCTCTGCTAAGCACATGAAGATGAACTTTTCCTCCAACACTCTATCATAAGTGTGGTACCAGTGTGATCTTCTTGGACTTCTTCTGTTCCCTCCTTCTGCCTATCTTCTCTTTCCTACATCTGACCTGATGGCTTAGAATATATCAATATTTGCAAAAGTATATTTATGTTTCTAGCCTTGACCTATCCTTTAAAATTCATGGTTATAGATCCAATGTCTTTCTGTATGTCCATTTGGAGATTTAATAGACATTTTCAACCTCTGTAAAAGTGACCTTTTAATCTTTCCTCCAAAATTTCATGTGTTTATCATATTTCCATGCCTGTAATAGAAGCTCTGTATTTCTAGTTTCTCAGAAAAAAATGTTTGGCATTGTTGTTGACTATTTTCTTGTTCTTGCATCTTACAGCTAATGCATTATCAAATTCTGAGCCTCCATTGAAAGGACCCAGAACCTAACCATTGCCGAACACATTTGCTGTAACGCCCATATCCAAGTTGCCACCCTGACTAGTTGAAACCCAGTACTGCAGTATTCTCCTAGTTTGCCTTTCTGCTTTTACCCTTTTGCATCCCTATGACCATTGTGTTCTGCACCTGAAACACTGAGTGATCTTTTAAACAGATTTTTTTTTCTGTTTTTCTGTTTGCACTCTACATTGTTTCCTGCCTCTTTCAGAATCAGAATTCAGCTATCATGGTGGGCTGCAAGACTTTCACTGTAGACTCTATGTTGATCCACTTATTCTTCTTTCCTCATTCTCCTTTTTATAGTCAAGCCAGTCTCTTTCTGTTCCTCTAATACATCGTGCAAGCCCCACTTCTCACCTCTGTAGTGTCTTGTCACTCTTCCTATTATTTTCCATGTACCTATGTAGTCTCTTTATGTTTTTGTTTAAGAAAACCTCCTGTGGGGGCTAGCCAAATAGCTCAGCAGATTAAAGCACCTGCAAGCAGGCGTAGGGGCCAGGGGTTCAATCCTCAGGCCTTTTGTGTCAGGCTCCGCCTTCCCTGGGGTGTGTTGAGATGGCAATTGAGACTGGGCATGGTGGGGTGCACCTGTAATCCCAGCTCTTGGGAGGCTGTAGACTGGTGGATCACTATGAGTGCAATCTAGCAGTGAGACCCTGAACACCCTGTAGACCCCTCCCTAAAATTTAAAAAAAAAAACCTTCCATGGGCTTATTTGTCTTAATAATTTCCTTTTCTGTGTCCCCTCTACAATACTTATCACCCTTTAAAGAATTTTTATTCCAATGATGTGTGCAAAAGAATTCTGGATCATAGATGGCAGTTTTCTTGATAATATCTGACTTGTAGGTTTATAGTTTAATTCTTATTTATATATTTTATGGTATAGGTAATATACACACCAACAAATAACTTTATTATGTTTTAAGGTTTCAAACTTCATATGCCATACAAATTATTTTAATTTATTTTAGATTTTTATTTTTTATTACTGGATATTTATAGTACATTATGTGGAGTTGGAATATGTACATAACCCCTATAAATTTTTTTGTCATCCCTTTCTTCTCTCTTCCCTCCATTTGTTGGTCCTCTATTTGAAAAAAGATGTCTCCTTATATCGTGTTATCTGGGTTTTATTTTGCTCTTTACATATAGTTTGGTTTTCTCATGTAAGAGAATCTATGCAGTATAAGAGAAAAAAATGTGTCTGAATTATTTCATTTAACTTTATGGTCTCAAGATACCTACATTCTTCTATACATAACTCAAATTTTTCTCAATTATGACAGAATGATATTTCATTGTGCATAATTACTACATTTTGTTTATCCATTCTTTTATTGATAGATTTACAGACTACTCCTAAAATTTAGCTTTTGGATCAAAGATCTAATCATTTAATTTGCTGGAAAAGAGAATAGATAAAGCTCTTGAAGACAGAGGCATAGGCAAGGATTCTCTGAACAGAATAACATCAAGCATGAAATGATTGAGATCATATCAAATGATAAAGCTTCTGCATAGCATAAGAAAGAGCCAATAGAGTCAAGAGAGAACCTATAAAATGGGAAGAAATTTTGCTAGCTATTTCCTGGACAGAATACTATTATTTAGAATATATTAAAAAAGCTAGAAAATGTTTAGATTACCCCCAAGTAAATGACCCCCCAAAAATCAGGCAATTGAAGTGAACAAATACGTCCCAGAGAAGAAATATAAATGCCCAATCAGTACATGAAAAAATATTCAAATCATTGGGAATTAGAGAAACACAAAATTTTACATCTTTTCCATAAAAAACACTGTGAATTCAACATATTCCAGAAAGAATTGCCATCTTTAAGAAGTCAAACAATAACAAATGCTGGTGAGGCTGCGAGGCAGTATGGGGAGTAATCTTTCACATTAATGGTAAGAGTGTGAACTGGTACAACCACTGTGGAAATTGATATGGAGATTTCTAAAAAACAAACTAAAGATTTCATTCAACCTAGCTATTCCTCTTTTATGAAAAATTAGACATCACATTACAGTGATACATGAAAATTCATGTTTTCAGTCTCAACTAAAAGTTGGATTCCATAAAATTACCATTATGTACATAAATTGATGCCTTATACCAAATAGTTTTAACAGTAACCATGCAGATCAAGTACTTGTAATGGTGAGAGTTTACAATATCGTAGAGTCATCCTTCATAGAGTTACACATCTGTCTTGGTTCCACATCTCTCATTGCTGGGACAAATACTTGACACCCAAAATAAAGGAAAGGTTTATTTATCTTACAGTTAATGGAGGTTTCAGTTCATACGAGGCTGGCTCCAAGGCAGAGTGGCACATGGCAGAGAGCAAACATTTATGGTGGCAGCAAAGAACAAAATGCAAGAGCAAATGAGAGTAACACAACAATGGCAACAGAGAGCAAGTATGACTCCTTTATGTTGCATTCAGGCTGTCTGTTCCAGGCTGGATGTAGTACTCACGCCCATAATCCCAGCAACACTCATACCTGTAATCCCAACAGCATTCATACCCATAATCCCAGTGGATCATGAATTAATCACAAAATCTAGAAGTCTTCCCCATGATTGCTTGAGGCTTTGGGGGGACAACTAGACACAAACCATAACAACATGTCTTTATCAAGCTCTCTTAATACAGCTGTTAACAAAATCCCAAAGAAACCAATATCTTTTTGAGGATAATATTTCTGAGTAGCATTCTGTAAGAGAATATTGTTTCAGAGAGGGTCTTAAATTCACAAGAAACTTAAAAGGTACTTATCAGAAATGCCGATGAGTTATACTTATTGAAGACCTAACTATTAATCACTCAAGGAAAGGCAGCTGGGAAATCTAGAATGACCAGGATCTGGCCAAAAGGTGAATTAGTGGCAATGACAACAGTGAATAGTAACACAAAAGTGTCAAAAAGTGTCACAGAAAATGCCAACTGGCAGATAAAAGTTCAGAGAGTTGAAAAAACGGAAAGAGAAAATAAAATAATTGACATAGTCTTAGGTAGCATAAGGAAATTAGCGAAAACAAAGCATAGATCTTGGTGACATACAGATTTCAAAGTACCACTTATATGGAGTCAAAGAATATACTGAAAAAAACCCCGATATTATTTGCCCTTACAGAGGAAATCAGTATGTGTGCACAGCTTGAAAGACGAATTGAATGGTCACAGGGGTTCAGAATCAGTACTTGCTCTAGATCAGTTTTGCCTGAGTTTTTCTAGAGCTAGAAATGTAGGAGGCTCTCAAGGAACAGTTCCTGAGCCAGGGAGATAGCTCAGTAGACTAAGTGCTTGTCTAGCAAATTCAAGGCCCTGAGTTCAATCCCCAGTACTGCCAAGACAAGAGAAAGAAACAGTTCCTTAATTGTTCATAAATATAGCCTCTATAAGGCCAATTTTCTTCTTGGCATATTTCAGTGCTTCTGCTATTATATATCCCATGTTTATTCAGAGAAAATTTATAAGAAAATATAACAATCATCGTCCAATGTGTGACACTAATGCTTTAAGAAATTTGCAGATAGTTTTCACAAATCTGGTGAACGAACATCAGTATTTCAAATTATCAAAGGACAAATCTTTGCTAATGAAAAAATTATATAGCTGTGTTTGGGATGTTTTAATTTTAAAAGAAATATTTGGTGCTCTAACAGCCTCTGTTAGAGCTCAGTTAACCAGATAGTTCTAAATTCCCATTCCTTGAAATTTTAGCTTATTTTTTTTCCCATTATGCTTCTAGCACAAAAATTTGATTTTTGTTTGCAAAATGAAATCAATACCAAAGAATATAAGGAATTATTGTTAAGTGAACATTCTTTTTTATTATTTGTATATTTTTTATTTTTTTATTTTTTCAGTACTGGGGATTGAACTCAGGACCTTGTGCTTTCCAGGAAAGTGCTTATTCTACTGAGCTATCTCCCTGGCTCCTAAGTGAACATTCTTATGTCCCAAAATTTTATATTTATTGTCTTACCAAATTTTCACATTCTAGAATCTGTAGGGCTTTATAGATTTGATTCCTATATTTTCAGTCATCACTTCTGTCACACTTTTTTGTTCAGTCCTGCCAGGGTGGCCTTTTTGAGCAGCTACAAAGTGATGGCCTACTTCATATGTCATTATTTTCCACACAGGGTTCCCTCTACTCCAGTTCATCTTACTCTCCTATAAGTCTCATCTTAATTGTCATTTCCATGGAAAGTATCCAGCTATCAAAATAAGAATTAGATGTCCTTTGTAGCTTTTACCACTTTTGAAACTACTAACTTTGTTTACAGTTATTACTTAACCTCTGTCCTTTTTAACAGGCTATTAATTTTCTATGTCAATACGTGAACTTTACCTATATGGTCAACATCTGTATCATCAGCATGAAATGTGATTATTAGCACATAATACTCAATAAATATTTTTCATCTTAGTGCTCATTTCTTTTCCAAATATTTGTTGATTTATTTATTTAACCTGAATTATAGAGATTATGATTTTCCCTATGCCATAGCAAAGGAGTCTGCGGCTCACAATTGAAGGTACTTGTTAAGATTACAGAGCCAGCAAAGGCCACTAATGTTACTCTAGAATTTTTTCTGTAAGTTTTAATTTGGGACGAGGGGTGCCACTCATTGCTCAAAGCAAAGCAAGAGACTGACATCTAAATTTCAAGGTTTTTATCTAGCTGACCCCAAGAGCCCCATGAGCTCCAAAGAGGGATTTTGGGAGGTGACTGGGTTATAGTGGAGTTCCAGTTGTTTTGCACTTAGCAGGGGGAGGGGGTGCTGATTAGAGGTAGTTCACTCGGGGTGTGACCTGAAAAGGCATATTTCCTTCTGGACACCTCCTTTTTCTCTCTGCTTCCTGGCCACCATGATGTGAGCAGCTTTCCTCTACCTGGTCCCTTCTGCCTTGCTTAGTCCTGTCCAACATGGATTGAGACTTCTGGACTCTTAGCCAAAAGAAAACTTTCCTCCTAGAAGTTGCAAATGACCAGTGTTGTGTCTGTCACAACAGAGGAAGAAAGTGACCCAGACACCAGGGAAAGGAGAATACAAAAGAACCCCGCGGAATTTCAAGGTGAACTTTTGAGTCTTTACCGGAAACATTTCAAAAAGAAAAGGCTAGGGAGATAGCTCAGTGGCATAAGCACCTCCCTGGCAAGCACAAGGTCCTAGTTTAATCCTGGGTATCACCCTACCCCTAAAAAGAAAGTATTCCTAATAAAAGAAACAGGATCTGAGAGAAAAGGGGATCTTCTTAGTATTTTTATTTTTTAGCTCCAATGCTTGCATGTAAATGATTATATCAGAACAGATTATTAGTTAACATTTTGAGGTCTAAATTTGAGCTAAAAAAGTAAGACATTCAGTCTTCACAATGATTCATATGGCATAGATATTGTTATTATCATCTTAAAGGGAAAATACTTGCTTGATATACCTGATAGTGAGTAGTCATAGAAAAGCCCCAATCTGAAGGGTCTAGCAGACTCTACTCCATGTTTTACAGTGGGGAAATGAATGAATGACGATAGAGCAGATTGCTTTCTCAAAAAGAGACAAGTATTCAATAAATAGATGGGAAAAATAAAATGAGAAGGACCTGGGAGGGAGCTGAGACTTCTCTTTGGTTGACTAAAATTAGTGTAATCTCTTCTCCTTCCTTTCTTTCAGAGCAACCACAGGGAAAGGGCAATGGGAAGGTCACAGAGCAGGTGGTGTGGGTACTTGACCTCCCAAGATTGTAACCAAAGCTGAGATTTCAGGGAGAGGCTTCATGCTGATCAAACTGAGGTCCCTGAGATTCTTTTGTGTCCTGGTGTAGCCCTAAAGAATATTGGCAAATTTTCTGTGTCTTGGAGGATAGTTCTGAAGAACAATACCTGAAGGCTACAGTTGGGAAGAGGCCATGCAGTGCAACAGGGCCAGTTGGGCCTCTCCATTCTTACTTTTACACAAGGAGACAATCTCAAACAAATTTTCCGTACTGGTTCCTACTGGCATGGTTGCCAAATTCTGCCGATACTCAAGTCCCTGGCTTTAAAAAAATAGTATATTCTTATATAACATTATGTGTATCTTGCTGTATATTATAGATTACTTGAAGTACTTAATACAATATAAATGCTATACACACAGTTGTTATATTATTTAGGGAATAATGACAGGATTTAAATCTGTACATGCAAGGTATAAATATACTTTTCTTTTACTGTTTTCAATCTGTGGCTAAATTAAAGGACCTAGAACACATAGATGTGGAGGGTCATCTGACAGAGTCTGATCCTAAGACAGCTTGAATGTTGTATGTGAAGTTTCATATCTATGAAAATTTGACCATAATTCATTAAAATAGTTTAAAAATACCTCATATACTTTAGCTCAAATTTAAATTTGACCCATATACAACTATTTGTAGAAATAAGCTTATCTTATCAATCACATAAAATTAGAAAGCACAGGCATATTTCACTACCCAAAAGAAAAATGACTAAACATTTGGGTTTGTGTGGGATCTCCCCAACTTTAACACTGAAAGTCCAGTGGACCAGAAGACCCTCAGTCCCTGGTAAACAGTTTGATACCAGCGTGCCACAACCAAACCACAAGCACTTGAACAAAGAGTTCATATGTATCCAGTCCATATTCCTGGTTTTAGCTTTCCAGAATAAAATGCTATTATTTCTGAAGCTGTAAGTAGACAGTCAAATGTGGGAAGATTTCACAAAGCAGATTTTTGAATTGTGGATTTGAAGAGTTTTTTACTTTTTCCTAAGAAGTGAAATACTGACACTATGAAACAGTATGAGCTCAGATAGAAGAAACATCTGCAGCAGTTCTACAGACCATGCAGGAGTAGTGTGCAGCAAGTGCTCTTGGAGGACAGAGGACAGGACAAATGCAGTCCCGGACAGCTTCCTTCATTCCACAGCAGCCAGGAGCCAGGATTTCAGATTTTGGCATCAGGTCTCTTGTTAATTCCCTAAGCAGTCCTTGGCATCATAGCCAAACATCATTTTAAGCTCTCAATTTGTCAACTGTGGATAATTCTTAGCTATCTTGTAGTGTTGTTGTGGGAATTGATTAATATTTATGAACACATTTAAGTGGAGAAGTGCAGTATAAATATCACTGCATGACTTGAGGAATTGTTTTCTGCATCATATTATGCACAAAGAAAATAAAACAGGACTGTAGTGACTTCTTGGAACAGTTTTAAAATGGTGATCAGTTATCTACTGATATTCCTTTCAACTTTAATAAGTTCAGTGCTTTTATAATTTAATATGTTCAACAATGATTTCTGCTAAATTTATTTTTTATTGTTATGTACTGAGACATTTTGCTTCCTGTTAATGTCAATGCGTCACTTTATTTCCAGTTAAAATTTATATATCATTCACTATGATTTCTCCTGAATTGAAATTTGTGGAGTGTACCAGGGACAACTGATACTCCTTAATAATTATTGAAATCCATTGCATAAGAAAGTAGATACTCTTCTAGTCAGATTTATTTTATATCAAATTTCTGTTATATTGAATTTCTGTTACATGAATTCTTGTTCCATTGAATTTGTAAGTATAAAGTTAGTACATATTCCTGGAAGAAAATAGCATTTTGAGTAAAGTAAAATTATACTTAAGGATTTGATTAGATTTCTGAATTGTGCAAAATAGAGGAATAATACCTTTCTCTTAAAATAGGTATTATAGTATCATTAATATTGAAAATATTCATAAAGATAACTTATAAGTGGCAAATTCTGAATATAATAAATGCTAAAAGATAGTTTGGTGGGAAGGTAGCAGTTTTTAATACTTTAATATTTAGCACTTTATTTTGGTATCATGTCTGAGTTTGGTGTTCTTCCCTTTCTTCTCTTTCTCTTCTTCTTCCTCTACTTCTTTTCTCTTTTTCTTTTTGAGGTCTGTAAGTTTAACTGAGGGCTCCACGGCTGCATGGAAAGCATTCTTGCATTGAACTAGCCACCAACTTGACCAAGTTTAAACTGAAAAATTGTTATTGTAAACATTTCTGGCTTTTTTTTTTTTTTCGCTAACAGGAATTGAATTTAGGATCCTGTGTTTGCTGGGCAAGTGCTTATTCTACTGAGCTATCTCCCTGGCCCTCTGGCATTTCTTATAACTCCAGTCTAGCTAATTCTTTTTAATCTTAGCTGTTATTTTAGTTGAAACACAAACCATATCTAATATGTTGTTTGTACCATCAAATGTTGTAGCATATATGGCTACACCACTCTCTTGGGATATCAGTTCTTTCATAGTATCAACACTGCTGTCAGCCTGGTCCTCAATTATGGACATTTAGAATTTTTGATGTTTTAGTTTATCATTTATTTACCATCCATTTGGAATAAAACCTACTTGTGCAATTATATCCCTTAATAAGTTCTTTTGAAGTTTAGTATGAAGTATCAGACTAAAATTGAGATAAACATTTAAAGAAAAATTCTTTTAACAGTCTAAAAAACAAACTTCCTGTTATGACTCCTATCTTACATATATCCTTCAAAAGCCTCATGTGTTTGAAAACTGGATCATGGGCAGTCCTTCACTCATCAGTGGATTAGTCTACTGATGAGTTTGTCACTGACTTGCTATTGGGCGGTGGGGCCTATAGAATAAGGTCACTGGGGCATGATCTGGATGTGTATATTTTCCTACCTTTGCCCTTTGCTTCCTTCCATGACATGAGCAGCACTTATCTGCATTAGCTTTTCCATCATGGTGTTTCTACCCTGGAGCCAGCTGAATACAGATGATAAGTGTGAAGCAAAATAAGCTTCCCTTTTTAAAATTGTAGGTTCAAATATTTTATCCCAGCAATGAGGGAAGTGACTTTGGCATTAAGAATGGGGTCATTCTTAATGCTGCGATTATCTGTCCATGTAAGTCAGAGCCTTTGAAACTGGCTTGTGAGAGAAGTTTGGAAAGGTTTGTAGGTATGGAAATAGATAAACCCTAAAATTCTGTAAGGTGAGTTTAATGGGAAATTCCATTTGTAACTCAGAAGACCAGAATGTTGATAGAAATGCAGATAGTAAAACTGAGTTTGAGAGATTTTGATTGGAAGGCCATGTTTGAGTTGAGAATAAAGACTCCATTAGTAGTTGGACTAGAGGCATTTGTGTTATACTCTAGAATAAAATTTGTCTACGTGTTTTCTGTGTTCTGAAAACTTACAGGAGGCTGTAATTAAAGACAGTTGACTGATTTATCTGTTAGAGGCAATTTCAAGGCAACTCAACATTAAGACTGTGACGGGGTACTTCTATTTTCAGCCAGGTTTAGAGTGAAAATCAAAAACAAAAACCAAAATAATTTCCATTTTGGGTGCAACTAAAAACCATACTCTTAAGTGAAATAAATGAGACCTGCATGTGCAAACATTATATTGTCTCCTTAGTGTGAGAACCTGAAAGAACATAAAACCTGAAGGTTACAATATATGTTAGAAAAAGGAAATGAAACCGTTCAAAAGGAAGGAATTACTGAGTTGTAGAGGACAGGAGAGGGAGTGGGGGAAGTAATGTAAGCAGGATGGTTTGGATAACTGTACTGTGGATTTCTGCTGGTCTACAGAAGGGAGCAGTTAATGCTTAATTTGTTTTGTCTCCTTTTTTCAACTCTTTGTCCTTTTTCTCTTCTTAATTTCTTATATATTCTTTTTTTCTTCCACTTTTGTATGCACATATCTGGTAATATGAACTAGTTAGAAGATAGCTCTATGCATTACAGCAAATACTGTGAAATTCATATAATTTTAAGTGAAATTCTGTATCACTTGTAATTTTTCTGTTTGAATACTATTTTATACTCTCTTTAAAAAATAAAAATAATTAAAAGAAAATTAAAATTTCCATTTTGCCAGAAAGGAGGCACCTACACTGTTGGTATGAAAGAGCATAATTACTGTGTAGATTGACAACTGGTGGTCAACTTGTAACACCCAGCTGGATTGAACCAACATGGTGCTGGCTGTGGGAGGCCCTCCTGATGGTTGTTACCAGTAGCATAAGAAGCAGAACCGGAGAAGGAAGGAGGCTGTTGGGAGCTGGTAAAAGCTGCTGGGAAGCTGTTAGGGAGCTGCTGGTTTTCTTGGACTATTTTTCTGGAGGACCTTGTCGTGCTGGCTTTCCTGACAAGTTTGGCTGTTGTCATTNCTGGTTTTCTTGGACTATTTTTCTGGAGGACCTTGTCATGCTGGCTTTCCTGACAAGTTTGGCTGTTGTCATTGGAGGAGGAGCTCAGGATCTCATTGTCACTTCAAATGGCTACAATTCACTTTGACGGAGCTCTGGTCCTCATCTTAAGCATCACTTCCTGGCTCTGGAGGGGAAGATGTTGCACTGCTAAATCTCCTAGAAAAGCTTGTTGTGTTGGCTTTCCTAATGGGAACTCAGCTTTCCTCATTCTTGGAGGAGCTCGGGACCTCAGTTTCTGAGGACAGCTATGGTGCTTTTGGGGAGAGATCTGATTCTTATTTTGAGTATTGCTTCCTGGCTCCAGTTCAGATCCCTCAGCCTGCTAGCACGGATCCTTTATCTTTCTGGCACCTACTTTCTAGCTTGTACCACTGCCCTTTGGGCCTTCCCAGCACAGTTCTGTGAAAAGGCTCTGCGTGGGACATTGTGGTGAGCTCTAGGCCTCTAGTTTGACTCGTGAGGGGCAATTTTTTGGGTTTTAGGTCTTCAGCTAGACTCATGCATGACATTACTATGAGATCTAAGCCTCCACTGGATGTTTTTTGTCTTTAGTGTGTGTACAGATTTTCTCCACCAAAAATGATTCTTTGGATGACTATTATAAATAATCTTATAAAATATGCGTCCTGTGTTAAATTGTTTCTCCTTGCAAAACCCCAAACTATGACAATTGCTAAAAAGATTATATATATATATATATGCATAGATATACAGCTACTTTGTCTTAGTTCAATGAGAAGAAAGTTTTGAACTAATAGTGTTT
>NDGN011347360.1:0-14251 GCA_002564285.1 Tympanoctomys barrerae | reverse complement strand
AAATCCTGGCTCTGTCACTACTAACATGTGTGACTGTATCAAGCTTTTTAGTCACCTGGGGCCCTGGCTGTTTATCTCTACAACCTCATCGTCTTGGCAGGAGAACCAGATTGCACAAAGTCTTTAACATGGTCCCTTATACACTGCAAACGCTGAAGA
Organism: Tympanoctomys barrerae; assembly: GCA_002564285.1. Taxonomy (NCBI): domain Eukaryota; kingdom Metazoa; phylum Chordata; class Mammalia; order Rodentia; family Octodontidae; genus Tympanoctomys; species Tympanoctomys barrerae. The sequence continues at coordinate 14,092 of NDGN011347360.1, read as the reverse complement.
GATCATGTTTGCAGTGACCACAGCACTTTCTAAAAAGGTTTTGATATTTTCCAGTATCTTCTCTGGAGTAGCTGTTAAACTTTTCTCACTTTGAAAACTGGCCATTAAAGAAATGGTATTCCAGGTAATCTAACAGACCCACTGTGTGAGGGAAATCACTACTCCACAGAAAATGTTGATAAAAAAAATAAAAGGAACTATAGATTTAAAAAACAAAATTTCAAATCTCTACTGTAATTGTTTCTTTAGTCAAAGATCATCATTTACTGTTCAAATCAGCAGGAGAGTTGTCGATGAGGAATCACACGTTTGTACAATGCCACTGTGGGAACACACAGATGAACACACGGATCACTTCCTGCTATCAAGAGGATAATATAACTGCCCTGGGAGACCAGGGTGTTATCACGCCAAGGCAGGCAATGCAGACACATCCGCATCACAGGAAGCACAGGGACAGCAACACGCTGCACTATCAGAACATAATGAGACCACTGTGCCTTCTGCAGGACTGGTGGTCTTGCCCAGTCAAGTTAGAGNNAAAAAAAAAAAAAAAAAAAAAAAAGGATTGTCCTTGATTACTCAACACTGAACAGGGAGATGGTGTACTGCAACACATAATCGTGGCTTTGGACAAGCCTAGTGATCTGTCCAAATTTCTGTTTTTATTCTGTAAACTGACTAAGCTCTGGGAAAGAAGTCTATACACTGGATAGTACTCAAAACATTAGTCAAATAATCAGGCAAGAGAAAGCAATAAAAGGGAAATATATAGAAAAGGAAGATGACAAGTATATGTTTTATAGATGACATGACCTACATACAGTAGACTCAGAAAATTGTACGAAAAGACTTTTAGAATTAGTAACCAAATTTCATGATGCAGCAAGATAGAAAACGAACTTAGAAAGGTCAGTATTGTTTCTGTACACCAATAATGAACTGACTGCAAAACAAATTAGGAAAACAATACCAATCATAACAACATCAAGAAAAATTATGAACTTAAGAATTTAAACAAGTGGAAGATCTACAATGAAACTCTGAAAATGGAGATTGAAGAGGACATCAGAAAATCAAAGGACATCCACTATTCTTAGCTTGGCATAATGAATACAGTTAAAATGGCCATATTTCTAAAAATGATGGATCACTGTAAATCAGTCTCAATTAAAATATCAACAGCATTCCTCACAGAATTAGAGAAAACAGCTCTAAAATTCATATGGAACCAGAAGAGACTCAGATTAGGAAAAGCAACCCTGGGTAATAAGCGCAAAGCAGGAAGCATCGCAGACCCAGATTTGAAGTTATACTACAAAACTACAGTGACAAAACCAGCATGACAGTCATACAAAACTAGACATGTTGATCAGTGCAACAGAAGTCTACAGAAACACCTAGGCACATAGAGCTATTTGATCTTTGACAGAGGGGCATAAAACACACACTGGTGGAAAGAGAGCCTCTTTAATAATTAGTTCTTGAAAAATTAGATATCCATATGCAGAAATCTAGACTCATATATCTCACCAGATATTGAACTAAAATCAAACTGGATCAAATATCTCAGTGTTAACAGAGAAACAGTTAATCTGCTGGAAGATAAAACAGGTACAATGCCTGAAGACATAGGCATAGGGAAAGAATTTCTCAGTAGAATCCCAATGGCACAATAAATAGTATCAAAAATCAACAAATGGGAACATATCAAATTAAAAAGCTTTTGGACAGTCAAGAAACAATGAACAGAGTCAAGATAAAAGCTACAAAACAGGGAAAAAATATATTAGACGTCTCTAAAATACAAGACCCAATCAAAAAACGGACAACTGAAATAGACACTCCTCAGAAGATGTCCAAATATCCAAAAAGCACATGAAAAAAGGGCTCCATATTGCTGGCTTTTACAGAAAGGAAAAAACTGAAATAATGCTGATATTTTACTTCCTTTAATTAAATTTTATATTTTTCTAAAGTTTTTGTACAATTTTGTATTCTTAAAAAAACAAACAACAACGAGATTCCATGTCCCTCCAAAAAGAATGGCTATCATAAAAAAAAAAAAAAAAATCAAACAACAGATGCTGCCTAGGCTGAGGGAAAAATAAATAATTTTACATTGTTGCTGGAAATGTAAGCTAGCAGAGCCACCAAGGAAATCAGAAACTAAAACAAGAAATTCCTTTTGACAGAGCTGTTTCCCTTTTAAGTATCTTCCTAAAAAACTTAAAGACGTCACATTACAGTGATACGTGTAAACCCATGTTTCTAGCAGCACAATTATAATAGCTAACTCTTAGAGTGGGCTACATTTCCAATAACATAAGACTAGATACAGAACATGTGGTACTTACACACAATACAGTACTACTCTACTATAAAGAAGGATAAATGAGACATTTGTAAGTAAATGGATGCACCTTGAGACCATAAGGTTAAGTGAAATTGGACAGACACAAAGGCTTTAATAACACATGGTTTCTCTTATACGAGAATCCAAAAATATAAATACAGAATAACTTCTGTATTTATAGATAGTAGGAAGTAAGGCGACACATCATTTTCCAATGGTAAGCAGACCAAGAATGGAAAGAGAGTGGGGACAGGGGAGAAAGAATATTACCGAGATGTGTCCCGTTCATGCACTGACTCGGCACAAAGAATGTAAACACTACATGGTGCACATAGTCCGATAGAAAAAGACCAAAAATAAATAAAATCACTGTAACTCACATGAAAAGAATCCAGTAATTGGCAAAACCACTGACTGCAGAAACAGTACTTAAAAGTAAATACATGCTATGTTTTAAAAATACCTACAAAAAATACCCACAGAACAACAACTAGATGGATACACACTAAGAGACTAGCAGTTTGCATTCTCTGGGTACTGAAAGTAGTATTTGTATTTGCTTTGGTTTACTCATATACTGGATTTGTAACGGCAATAGTGATCTGAACATTTCGAGAAAACATGTAACAGATACATTAGCATTACTTAGTTTATAAGGGGTATAAATATCAAAACTCATATGAACTGTATTTCTTCACTTTGTGAAAATAGTTTCAACACTAGTGACCTGGTAAAAAGAGTTTAATCATAGACTCTTTTGGCCCTGAATACTATTTTGTATGATTCACAAGGTTTATTTTGATTTTGATTATATCTTTAAGAAAGATCCCTCTTGTGAGTATGGAAATGGACTCAGAATATTACAAGCAGTACTCTCTAGCAGAGCCACACCACAGCAGGAATACCGATAGGAACAAACAGTCTCCATCATTTTCTTGCAGTGTTAACACTCCTAAATGCTTTCCTTTATTACTTTGAGATTTCATATAGATAGAAGACTGAATAAAATGTGCATGCATAGTTTAAAGACAAAGTAAAAGGCAAGCATTTCAAATGCTTTCTGTAGAAAGTATGCTTAAGCAAAGTAATGTTCTACAATCCTGGGCCACAGGTCCCTCTCCTTGGTCCTATTCCTGGCATTAGGTCCCGAGTCACAGCACCCTAAATTCATCCTGTTTCCTAACTGGAACTGGTCTGTGGGGGTAGGAACACACTCTGGTCTCCTATCCACAGCCTGACTTATCTTCTGTACATCCAGCCAGCACTACCTATCCAGCCTGCAGCCTCAGGCCAAGCCCAGCCCAAACACTCTGCCCAGCTATTTCCAGACCTCCTTCCCACAGGCTAGATCCTGCCCCTGCCTGGTATGCTCCATCTGTTCACAGAAATTTGGCTCCTATGGATGCATCTCTTATGCTCCCCCTTCTCTCAACTAATTGGCTTTTGGGTTTGTCCACAAGCCTCTTGGAATTCCTGCTTGATACACTCATCTGCTCAATTGGTTGTCATGGCACTGAGCTCCTGTGACCACAGATGTGAGAGCTGTGTCATGTCCCTAGGGGGCGCTGTGAATAGCACACGCAGCTGTCTTCTCCCAGGCCGACCACAGAGGTCAGCTCTGCTCCACTCTTCCTGGTTCCTTTCACTTTTCCTCCATCCCAGGAAAGCTAACAAAGGCATAAGCATGAGGCTGGGACATGATAACTTGATAGCTTCTTGCAACTTAACTCTGTCACCACCACTTGAATACAAGACAATAATTAACATGAACAACACTGCATTTAAAAAAACAACACTGCAAAGAAGTTACTTCAACACTTTCCAACAAGAACCCTGCTCTTTGTGTGTGTGTGTGTGTGTGTGTGTTTGTGTGTGTGCGCGTTGAGGGTGGAGAGAAAGAATTTATGCACATTAACTCAGTAAACACAAGCACACAATCACTTCTCTTTGGAGAAATTTTAATCCATTTTTGAAATATATAAGAAACTGCATAGAAATACAGCATCTTTTATGGCTCTTCAAGGTTGTAAGCATCTGAACTAAACACTGGAAATGTTAAAGCTATCCCGGCAGGAGCCATTCAGGAGAGCACCTTGCTTGCTGGGGGCTGCTGAACACTGGCCTGCATTCTCTGTCACAGCAACTGAGAGAGGACACTGAACCAGAGGCCTATGCATGATTTTGCTGTTACACTATTAGCGCCAGGATTTGAATCCCAATTTGTGTGCACAACTACTGTGGAACAGAGCCTCCTCTCCACTGTTCTAACAAGAAGTTCTGAGTTCTGCTCTAATGAATTTCAAATTACCCAAGTCACAGATACAACATAGAATTTTAGGTATGGCTAAGAAAGAATAAAAAATGCTCACAGATAGCTCAGATAGCCAGATAGCTCAGCGGACTAAAGCACCTGCTTAGGTAGAATGCAGCAGAAAGGGGGTTCGATCCTCAATATGCAGTGCTGGCCCCACTCCCATAGTGCATTGAGACAGCGATTGAGACTGGGTGTGGTGGTGCTCACCTGTAATCCCAGTGCTTGGGAGGCTGAAAACAGGAGGATCACTATGAGTCCGACCTACATAGTAAGACCCTGTAAACCCTGTGCTAAATACATTAAAAAAAAATGCTCACTTTCCAAAAAGGGTGTGTCCCACCCTGGACAAAGGCTCTAGCATGTGTGGAGCTGAAATAAGATTGAAAGAACCAGGCCTATACCTTGCACAGTGAAATGTAGTCTGTGCACTGAAACCACACAGGGACCAAGGGAGACCATACGATCTGAGGGATCCTCTGCAACCTGAGAACATCTGTACATCAACTGGCTTGGTTTCAGCAAAGGAAATTTTTTCCTACAAGCCCAGAACGTGCATGGGACAGGAAATATCCATATGACAGCAAGCAGGCACTATCCCTGTTAAAAGAATTTGTGCTTTGTGGGAAACACAACATAGTTACCGTGTAACCGGTGTGTTGGACGGGTGAGTGCATGGGTGAGAGTAGATTAACAGAGCTGCTCTTTAGTAGAAACAAGACCTCTTGAGGCTGCTACTAGACCAGGGGAACAAATCCACCATTGTCATAAAGGACTGGTAGCGTCAGCTTTGATGGGTCAGAATCTTAAAATGAGATGGAATTAAGGTATTACAAATTTGAGAGCAGGAGTGCTGGGAAGATAACTTGGTGGTCTAAGTGCCTGCCTGGCAAGCACAAGGACCCAGGTTTCATCCCAGATACCACATGCCATGCCAGCTCCGGAACTCTGGGCAAGAGGGGCCAGCCTCAGAAATCGATGTGGTGGTGCACGCTTGTAATCCCAGCACTGGGGAGACTGAGACAGGAGGATCATTACATGTCATTACAGCTCTAGTGAGAGCCTGTACCAAATAAAAAAATAAAAGTAAATAAATGAAGAAATAAAAATTTGAGAGCAGGAGATGAGAACCAGCTTTCTATTTTACCATACTTGGGTTTTAAAGAGAATCTGACCATACACCAAGGCTCCTTTTGATGTCTATGGGAGCATTAAAATGCAGACCTTGTAGCAGCAGAGATGTCTTCCTCTAGGAGACTACACAGCTCACGCAACTCTATTTTTCCTAGAATTAAAATCTGTTGGCAGAGGCCAGGCACGGGGGCGCACTCCTGTGATTCCAGGACTCAGGACGCTGAGGCAGGAGGACTGCCATGCGTTGGAGGCTACCCTGGGCTGTGTAGTAAGTTCAAGGCCAGCTGTGCTACACAGTGAGACCCTCTCTCAACAACCAACCAAACAAACATCTGTCGGCACAGCAATGACTGGTGCATTATGGAGCAGCCTACGAGATGGCCACTGTCTCAGATAAGTGAAAGAGAACTACAGTGGTCAGTCATGAAGAACAGTGCAGAAATGTAATATCTGTAATTACACAAGATGTGTGATTAAGAGGTCCACATCTATAATTTACTCAGAAAAAAGCTAGCACAGAATTCATGGCATATTAATCAAATAAAGGGCCTACAATTTGTGGGAAGTAAAGAATTGAATTTAAAAATACAGTCAGTCAGAAAATCCAGTTGGAATTCTATAGTACCAGTTAATGAAAATCAGATTTAAACCACTTTTTGGTGGCAAATATCTTCTTTTGTAGACTTTTCTGGTAACACTAGTCATTCTGAATATTACCATATGTTTTAAACTCCTACTATTAGCCAGTTCTTCAATTCAGTATAAAAGTGTGACAAGGAAATGACATGGTTGCTGTCCCCAAGGCCATTCTATGTCTGATCTGACCACCACACTCTTCCACTGATACTGAAGACAAAGCTGGATAAAGACGATTGGAGAGGCAGGCATGCGGGTGCACACTTGTAATTCCAGAGCTTGGAGGACTAAGGCAGGCAGATATGTGATTTAAGGCCAGCCTAAGCTGCACAGTGAGTTCAAGGTTAATCTAGACTACAAAGTGAGACAGGCTTCAAAAACAAAGGAAGGAAGAAAGGAGGGGAGGGAAGGAGGGAGTGACAGAGGGAGGCAGACCACTGGACACCAGCTATGCTGGGAAGGAAGGCTTTGTGTGAAAAAGGCTTTTTGAACTTAATCACTGAGAATAAGGAGGTCACCAAGCAGGAAAGGGAGGAAAAGTTGAGGGAGAGAAAGCACAATGTGTGTGACCATATTGAGGGAACGAGTATGCGTCTGAGATCACTGGCACATGACACTTAATTGTAATGCGCGATCCAGGAACAGAAACCTGGCACTAGTAACAGTCCAGACAAATTCCGTGCTAGCAGTATTTTACCAAGATTAATTTGGTTTTGAGAAATGTGCTATACTTTTATGTAAAGGTTAATGTAAGCAGACTTGGATAAAGGGTACATGGGGGAAAATTTCAATTTGTCTTTTAGTCTAAAATATCTTAAAATAACTTTTAAAATAAAAATGCAGGCATAATCAGACAACTACATGTACTTTAGTAAGGATCCTCAACATGACAAGCCTTATGGCTACTCTAGACTTCTCTTTTTTAATCTGTTAAATAAGGAATCCCAGATAATTCTGACACTCAGCTCTGGTTGCACTTTTGGCGTCAACTCTGGATTCCACGTCAGGGAGGTAGACTGGGCAGTCTGTGCGGGTGTGGATGGAGAGGAGATTAAAAGGCTCAGTGTCTCTGGATGAACAAACTCAAGACATTCTGTGAGCTAGCAAAAGTTTTACATTCACAACACAGATCTGGTATCACCGGTCCCGAGATGTGGGAAGTTCACTGAGTGTCTTGGGGTAGGAGAAACACGTGGTAGCTGAGATTAAAGTCCACGGAAACGCCAAAATGTGAAGGTGCACACAAAGACCAAGTCCTCAATGGAGGAAAAAGTGGAACTCAGGAGAAAGCCATTACGGACAGGACAGAAGGCAGGGTTTTCATGAAGTGTAAGTAACAGCAATGCATGTGACTGGAGGTCAAGTACAGGATGATTTTTTTGTCCAGTAGCTTTAGCCTCTGGCTGGGCAACAGGACTCTGGAGGGGAGAAAATTTACTTGCAAGATGGTGGCATAATCAGCCCAAGGAAGGAATGAGACACAGGAAGCTGAGTCTGAAACTGGGTTTTCAGCAGACGGCTGACATTATGGGAGGAGATAAAGGAGGATGGTAGCTACTTGAGAAAAATATGGAAGCATGTTACTCTTGTAGTGAATAGTGCCCCACACAGGAAACAGCAGTAGAAGCCAAAGAGAATGGCTCACTGCAGGGCCGGCTGGTAGGGTGGGTGTGGGGGGTGGAGGAGCAGAGTCAGCCAGGAGGGAGGAAGGCGGAAGAGTGGGCCTCAGGGAGAAGCCTTGACTCCTCCCTGACACAGGAAGCAGGAAGAAAGGGAAGGATACAGATAAGTCTGCAGGTGGCAGGGGACAGAGCACAGGAAGCCAAGGAAATTCCTTTCTGAGGGCTTCTGTTTTCTTTGTTAAGTAGATGGGAAGTGTTAGATGAAGGAGGTCATCAGATCTTGTCCCTCATTTTTGTGAGGACTACAGAGGGGGCAAGTTTGCAGTGTGGGTGCTCCCGTATCTGTACCTGTGGGGCTGGTGCTACCCTGTAACAATGCTAATCTCTGCTGGTGATGTCCAGATGACTAGGGCTCCAAATAGGGCGGGGTCACAGAGGCAATGTTGACAGACTGCTGTAGGACCATTTTTTCAGTCCCCACTCAGCATCAAGAAGCAGTCTGAATGAGAAAGGGAAGAGTAGTGCAGTTAGGAAGGGTCTACTGGAGGAGAAGAAGATTGATCAATATGGATAGTTAGAAAGCTGGAAGACTAAAAGACTGGTAAGGATATTGGGGGTTGAGAATTTTGACGGGAAGCCTGCCCATCCACCTGTCCAGTTAACCCGCCTGCCCACATGTTTAACCAGTCCAGGACCACGTGTTGATTTGGTACCCACGTTCAGTGTGGATGAAGCAAGGTCCAATGAGTAGTCCCAGGAAAGTAAAATGCAAATGAAGGTGACAGAAATCAAAACGGCCAAGAAATAAGGGCACAAGAAATGGCCAGCCAGAAGAGTGAGACACTGAATCAGAGCAAGGCTAAAAGCAAAAGCAACCCGTCTGCTGCCTCCTCCTCACCGCTTCCTCACTGGCCCTCAGTATGGCATACAGGGTGTGATGGGAGTAAGCAGAAAGCTGTGGCATACTATGGAAGAAGCCCTGCAGAGTAAGCAGGCCAGGGCTTCCCAAGAGAGTGGGGAACTGGTAGGTACCACTGAAAGGCACCAGGGCATCTGCAGATGGCTGGCCTCTGAACGCGGGACCCGAGGCTTCAGAAGACAAGCTCCCAACATGGGAGGCCCTCTCAGCAGAGGGGAGCAGGTGTCATTAAGGCAGAGGATGACGCAGTGCCAACTAGCGGGGATGTAAGAGGCTTTCTGGATACTGGATGTTACATAAATGTAGACCTAATTGTTAGTATATTAAGATATATATATATATATTTTTCTGGTTAGCTTCTGTGGTCATCTGGATATATGTTTATGTTAAAAGTCCTGCATTATTACTTTTTAAAATATTTTGTGTTTTTAAATTGCTCTCCCAGTGTGTAATAAAGTAAGTTAAGTGATCAATTCTACCTAAATCCTATGGTGAATGGGTATATTTCTGGCTTGTCTAAGATTTATTGACCATGTTTACAGGGTACTCTCTCAGAATGCCTGAAGTAGCATGTATAGTAAGTAGTAGGGCTTGTGTCTCGATGTCCCCCCAAAGCCTCACGTGGTCATTGGTAGGGCTTTTCCCCATGGCTGGATCTTTGTTGTGTGATTCTGGGATTAAGTGTGTGATGCTGGGACTGGGAGTGTGTAATTACTAAATTAGTCCACTAATTTGACTTCATGTAGTTCTGGGTGTGGATTAAAAAAAGCTCAGCCTGCTACGAATGCTACCTGCCTGCCGGACGTGCAGACAGCCTGGAGAGAGTAGAAAGAACAGTGCGAGGGCTGCTGTTGGTGCTTGCTGCTTCTCTTTGATGCTGCTGTGCTGCCTGCTGCCTTTTATGGACTGTTTCTCCTCGGCCGGGCCACCCTGCCCTGGAGCCAGCCAACTATGAACTGAAACCTTTCAACTGTGAGCTACAGCAAACGTTTCCTCCTTTAACTTTGAGGGTTGGGTGTTTTTTTTTTTTTTTAATCAGCAGTGAGAAAAGTAACCAAGACAGTAAGCTTGGTAGTGAATACATGGATGTCTCCTTGAAGTTTCAGACTCCCTTGTCTTTTAATTTTACTTGTGAATACAAACACATGGTAGGAAGAGGTCACTCTGAACTTCAGGGTAAGTGGAGAGCAAGGAGTCTGAGAGGTCCAGTGCAAAGGCAGCCAGCACCCAGTGAAAGGAGGCAGTGCTGGCTTTGATGGAGGACCTGGAACGAGCAATGGCATAAGGTACGGAAAAACGGTAGGGACAAAACACATGGCTCACAAAGCCTTATGGACCAACTTTTAGGGAGTACAGTAAACCTGCAACAGACTTTTGTAATCTAGACCATCACATTAAATTGACTTTGTCCACCCAGAGAACAGTATCATCCTCTATTTGGCTGACTTCTTTGATCTTTTTTTTTTTTTTTTTTTTTTTTTTNTTAACTAGTTTCTTTTTTGTTACCAGGAATTGAACTCTGGGCCTCGCACTTGCTAGGCAGGCACTGTGCCACTGAGCTACATCTCCCACCCTGGGCTGACTTCTTATCTGGTCCATTTCCTGTCCAGATGCACTGGATTAGGAGCCCAAACAGTCCCTTCACTAAGCAAAAGCCTTGCTTAGCTGAGCTGGACATGTCAGCCGTTGTGGTGTTAGACAATCAATAATAATGAACAAGACCTTAATTTTTACTGGACCTGAGAATGCTTCTGCATGTACTTCCCTGTCTAAAAGCCCTCCAGGAGAATCAGTCAGAACAGAGAACTCAGTGCAAGCTTGGTTTCTACCATCCTCCTTTTGAATTCTCATGGCCTTCTCTTTAAAGAGACTAGCTTTTGGAAAGTGAATTCCTTTACCCTCCTTGCCTCAGTCTCTTTTCTTAACTTGTTTTCCAGCAGGTAGTTGAAGGGGGTAGGGTAGGCAAAAAGATATCTAGAAAGTTAAGGGAGACATAATTCTAACACAATGCATGAGATGACAAAACTTTCTCCAATTAAATGCCATAATTAGCAACTTCAAAGGGAAGCTGTGGACTTTTGCAGCCATCTGGAGACATTTCCTGTGCTGGGAGAGCTTGGAAAGGGGCTCTGGGAAGAGGACTGATCAAGTTACAGTAGTTCACTCCCCCATCCAGAGCCACAGCATTCAGATTTCTGTAGATGTTAAGAGTTTACTTCCAACAGAAGCTCATGTCACCCATGAAGCCGAGTTGGGAGGGAGGAAGGCTGCAACCTAGGTCTCCGTGACCCCATCAACCAAATCAACACCATTTATTACATGTGCCCAGGGTTAGCCACTGATCTCAAATCCACTTCTCTTCTGTTTCCTTTGAACTAACAAATTCAAGACTACAGTCATCAGCTGACTCTGTGCCTTCCTCAGGGATAGGAATTATGCTGGTTATATGGTTTTATAACCATAAACTGCAGGCGGCCTTCAGATGAAAGTGAGCTTGTTGGCTCAGTGCTACAACAGAGAAAACCAGAGCAGCAACCAGGCTAAGCACCAAAGTTTTTCCCTTTGGCAAGCACTTCATAACTCTTTAAGCAACACTACACAGTCACATATATAAGAAAAACAGCTATTGAGGATTTTGTTGTGGTACTAATGCTTCCTGATGGGGCTCTACAATGTTGATGGGGCACAAGTAGATGACCTAGGACACCACCCTCAGCCCTGCCTGTGTTTGAGGACAATCACAGAGAACAAGTGCCCTTAAAACTGTCCCAACTCAAATGAACTTTCCTTCACAGATCTGAATTCTGACTACTCAGTGTAGGGGCTTGGGATCATTCAAAACTCTGCTTCTCAGGAAAGTTCTGCCTCTGCTGACTGACGTTTGGTAAGGGAGTAGGTGGGCCTATGCCATGGAACCCATACTGGATAAACCCATCACTGTTCACAGGGAGAAGCAGACTCTGATCCTAAAGCACATGGTTTCTCCAATCAGTCACCGACACTCTTGGTCTCATTCATATTCACCAAGAGGAGCCCCCAGTGCTTGCTTTGAGTATAGGCTGCGCCAAAGAAGCATTCTTTAACCTACAGTGACAGTGTCAATATGTGACATGTGATAAAAGAGTGATTCACTCTTCTATTAGCCCAATTTTAATGATCTTAGTCTGACTATTCTGAGTCATGACAATGTCAGAGTATATATGCATCACTCACATATTTCAGAAAACAGTGGCTGAAGACACTGCTGTATATTACCTTTTATAAAGTGGATAACAGATCGTCCCTGTGTCTGGCACCACACCATTCTTTTGCCTGCTCTGCTGGTTACTTTGCTGTGTAATATTTGTTTGCTTTGCATTTTTAACATTGTTAGATCACTTTGTGGAAAAGGGTAACTATAAGTGCCAACAATGGAGGAATTTGACTGTTTTGTTGGTCGCTATATTGCCAGCATCAAGAACAGTGGCTATCGTTTGTGTTTGGTAAATGTGTTGAATAACTAGAAAACAAATGGTTAAGGAGATAAATAAATATATGTAAGAACAGAAGTGACCAGATTTACTGCTCATCACCACTATTATCTATTAGCAGTTATCTAAAGTTACAGAAAAATTTTATTTATAATCACTTTATTCTTTCAATAAATCTTTGCTGTACACTTATGGCATGGCAGAATCCATCTGACACAGCTGGTAGTCTAGAGGGGCTCAAAAGTCTGTCGGAGGGCTGAGGATATAGCTCAGCAAAGTCCCAGCTCAATCCATGGTACCCGCCCCCCAAAAGAAAAGAAAACAAAGAAAAATCTACTGGATAAACCAGGCACTGTAAAGCATGAAGGTAGTCCCAGCAGGATGGGAGGCTGACTGAGCAGTACTACAAGCCTGTTGCAGTTTAGATCTAGATCATTCCCCAGATGTCTTATGGTTTCCGCGGTGATGCTTTGGGAAGGTGACAGAATCGCGGAGCACTATACTGACCAGTGGGTCCACTGACAGCAAGTGCAGCCTCAGAGGGTTGGAGATGACTGGATGCGTGGCTTGGAAGGGTTTTTCTCTGTGCCAGCCTCCTCCTTCTCGCTTCCTGGCTCCCATGAGATGAACAGCTTTCTTTCTCATTGCCTTCTGCCATGATGTTCCTGCTCTGGAACCAGCTAAATCCCCAAACATGAGCTGAAACTCTTCTTTTTTTAATCAACAGCTCGAAAGCTGTTGAGGTTTTTTTTTTTTTTTTTTTGGTTTTTTGGTTTTTTTGTGCAGGGTCTCACTACGTAGGTTGTAGCGATCCTCCTGGTTTCTGCCTCCCCACGGCTGGGATTACAGGCACGCGCCACTGAGTCTGGACTCCATTGCTGCCTCAGCGCGCCCAAGGGCAGGCCGGCGCGGCAACCAGCGCCAGGGATCGAACCCTGGCCCCTTGCTTCGTTGAGCAAGCACTTAGTCTGATAAGCTATACCGCCGGCCCCTTCTTCTTTTTTTAAATTACAGGTTTAGACACTATGTCTCGGCAAAGGAAAGCTGACTGGCTAACATGGAACCCAATCTGAGCCACTCAGTGACTTAGAAAGGCCCTGTCTTAAAAAAAAAAAAAAAAAAAAAAGCAAAAGAAAAACAAAAAATATTAACTCACTGAGCCAGTGCAAAGGTTTTAGGTTTAATTCACAGTACCATGATTTAAAAAAGAACTTACTGGGCTACCTGAGGGATCGTCAGACGAATATGTGAATGTGGGACAGTATGCTGAGTACAATGGGAAGAAATACATGTAGAAGTTTAGGGAGACCAAAGGACAGTGCTGTGCGAACATGGGGGTACAACTTCTGAAGGAGGCTGGGTCAAGTCTGGATCCGGGAAAGAGCAGGAAACCATGAGAAGGGACAACAGGGGAAGGCGTCACTACAGGAGTCCAGGGCCAGGGCACAGCAGGCAGGACTTGCAGAAGGAACATGAGGAAGCAGAAAGAGCTGGGTGTGGCCACAGTGTAATGAGGTCAGGAATGGTACGAGATAGGGTACTGCTTCTTGCACCAAGGGGGAGCCTCTGAAAAGCTCTTGAACATGCCTGGCAAGTGCAAGTTCTCAAGTTCAATCCCTGGTACTTGGAAAAAAAAAAAAAAAA
>NDGN011347325.1:0-22198 GCA_002564285.1 Tympanoctomys barrerae | reverse complement strand
CTGGAAAATTGACAAAGACATTTGGAGAAGAGGAATGTGAGTAGATAGATTGCTCCATATGGGAAAAGGATGTTAAGATGTTTGTGCTCCATATAAATGCTCACCCAAAAGTAACCTCAGAAGAAGACTTTACTAATTGAGTGGAAAAGATAACCTATTCTATGGGTAGCAGTCAACCTCTTTCCTCAGACATCCTTTTGATTGCCATTGGGCTCATGAACAAAGCAGTTGTGGTACAGGGATGAAAGTTCTACATGGACTCAGCAATATAGACATTCATTCACTATGGATGCAGTCATTGCTGAATGCCTAACATGCCAGTAGAAGAGATAAACACTGTATTATCAGCATAGTACTATTGGGGCCAGGAGGATGGCTTGGTGGAATAAGTGCTTGCCTGGCAAGTGCAGGGGCCTGAGTTCAATCCCTGGTTCCACCAAACAAACAAACAAACAAACAAACAAAAGCATAGTACTATTGTCTAGGGGTTACCAACCTGGACTCTTGTGGCAATCAGACTATTTTGGACCACTTTCAACATTCAAAAGTCAGCACTTTGCCTTTACTACAATAGATGATTATTCCAGGTATGAATTTGCTTTCTCTACATGTAATGCTCCTGCTAAAACTGTCATACACAACTTATAAAATGCCTCACTTGCCATCATGTTATTCCACATAACATTATTTCTAACCAAGGAACACATTTCATAGCCAAATACGTGTGACAGGTCCACAAACATAGCTCAGCAGTCTAAGTGCCTGCCTAGGCAAACAAACGCAAGATCCCATGCTTGATCCCTCATACCACATGCTATTCTGTCTCCACCTCAGGCATGCTGAGCCAGCCACCAAGTCCAGGTATAGTGACACATGCCTGTAATCCCAGTTCTAGGGAGGCTGAAACAGGAGGATCACTATGAGTCAGAGCTGTGTAGTGAGATTCTGTACCAGATACACAAAATAGTAAATAATGAAATAAATAGATAAGTAAAGGTGACCATGTACTCATGACTATAGAATTCATTGGTCTTACCATGCTTTCCATTTTCAAAAAACAATAGCTTAATTGATAGAACAATGAAATGACCTTTTGAAGATACAATTACAGCACCAGCTACATATCACTACAGGGCTGGTGCAAGGTTCTCCACAAGGTTGTGTGTACTACAATGAGTGTCTAATATGTGGTGCTCTTTCTCTCAGATATAAAATTCATGGGTCTATGAATCAAGGGGTGAAAATTGAAATGGCATCCTTCATTATTCTGTGACCCACTAATAAAATATTTTCTTCTTGTTCCTATGACATAATGCTTTGGTGACTTAAAATTCTTAGTTCCAGAAAGAAGGAAGGCTTCTTCCAGAAAGCACAGCAATGATTTTACTAAACTGGAGATTTAAGACTTCACCCTGCTCATTTTAGGTTCCTCTGAGTCAACGAGCTAAAAAGGGAACTACAGTACTTGCTGGAAATTTTGATTCAGACTGTCAATGGGAAATAAGACTAATACTCAAAATGGAAATAAGATACAAGATGTTTTCACTGGAGGAGATACCTTATAGCATCTTCTGGTATGCCCTGTTGTTAAGGTCAGTGGGAAACTGAAACTACTCAATATAGGCATAGTGTCAAATGCCCCAAAATCTTCAGGAATGAAAATAAGATTCATCTTAGCAGGTAAAAAGTCAAGACTTGTTGAGATGTTTGCTGAAGACCAAGGGCATAGAAGGTGGATAGTAGAAGAAGGTATTTATAAATACAGCAACAACCATGTGCCCACTTACAAAAACAAAGATTATAATTATCATGAATACTTCCTTTCTGATTTGTTATTATGTTTGCACATATATACACATGTTCTCAGCTAACATCTTCAAAGCTTTTTCATCCATGGTTGTTTATATTCTCAGATGTGAGGTCTGATTATATTTCAGTTTTTTCTCCATTCTCCAGTTGAAAACAGTTATCTTACTAAGCACAGGGATTCTATCTTTTACTTTTGAATTCCAAGCAAAAAGTACATTTCAAGGCACTAAGAATGCTTTATTGAAGGCTGCTGGAGAGACTTGGTAGGCTAACCCATGCTCCTCCAGCCTTCCCACCATATTTTACTAATTCAGGTGGCTCCTCCTCATGCCGAAGACCACGAGAGAGTCCTGACTACCATAGCAACCTGCAGAAGCCTCGCATAGCAGTACCCTGTGGCCAATCCAATATTAAGAGAGCCTGGCACATCTTTGGCCTTTATTTATTATCATCAGGTCCTTCTTGAACTGTGGCTTGCACCCTCTCCTTATGAGGTAGAAAACACTTTGAAACTCACACAAGAGGAGCTTTGGTGAGCCTACCCTTCTGTCTCACATTCTGGAAAGCCTTGCTGATATGCCCCCTACCCATCTACTATTCTGCAAAAAATAACAAAAGGAAAGAACAAAAGGCAATCTCAGACCTCAGGCCACTCAAAACAAGTCCAGAAGACGAGGTCATAGAAGAACTTGGAAGTCACACACCTGCAATTTTTGAGATGGTAAGAATTGAAGTAAAGAAATAACTCCACCATGCTACAGAAGAAATCAGATCAGAAATAATCTCTCAAGTAAAAAAGGAAATGACAATAATCATGAAAGAATTGCTTGATACATCTAAGGAAGACACAGATAAAAAAAGAAGGGAATAGGAAAATGATGGAAATGCTGAATGAACAATATAGGATAAAAACTAGGATTCGTGAAATAGACTCAAACTTGTATCCAGGACCTTAATAATTCCATTGAAAGCTGGCAAAACCGCTTGAATGAAACAGAATATAGAATTTCAGACCTTGAAGATAGAATTGCAGCTAATAACTTGAAAGGAAGCATCTCTTTAAAATAATGCAAAACTAGGAAATAACAATACAACAGCTGCAAGATGATACAAAGAAAAACAATATGAGACTAATTGATATCACTGAAACAGCTGGAGATAACACAAAAGACATAAAAAAGTGTATGTAGTAGTATCAGAAAATTTGCCAAGCACAGGAAAAGAATCTAATATACAGTAATCAAAACATATAGAGTTCCATCTAGCCATCATGAAAGTATATTGTCACCCAGACACATAACAATCAAGATCCCAGAAATTGAGCAAAAGAACAGAATATTAAAAGCCATTAGAAAGAAGAAACAGATCACCTATAAGGGAAAGCCCATCAGAATCATGGGAGATTTCTCAACACAGACCATCAAATCAAGAGGAGCTTGGAGTGAGATATTTGAAGTCTTGAAAGGAAAACATTTTGTATGTATCCTGAAAAACTTATCTATCAAATTTAATGGAGCAGTTAGAGACTTCTTTGAGAAAGAACAACAGAACAAAAATAGTGACAATCAAACCAACTCTTCAGAGTATGGACAGATATTTTAGAAAGAGACAAAGATGACCACAACTTCAACAACAGAAGAGAACAACTAAGCAGAACAAGCAATTAAACAAAGTGTAAAGGTAGGGATCCTACAATAGGAAAACAAGGTGACAAAGATAAACCAATACATATCAATTATAACTATCAACATAAATGGCTTCAAAGCACCAAACAAAAGAAGCAGACTGGTGGAAGTGGATAAAGAAACAAAATCTAACAATATGCTGCATACAAGAAGCACATTTAACTCAAAGAGAATTTAATAGACTGAATGTCAAAGGATGGAAAACAATACACCTTGTGACAGGGACACAGGAAAAAAAGGGGGGGTAGCTATTCTTGTTGTTGAAAATGTCAATTTCAAACCAAATATTACTAAAAGAGACAAAGAAGGTCACTACATACTTGGTAAGGAAAAGTTGCAAGAGGAAAAGATAATAATTATAAAAAGGTGCACCCAATGAAGGAGCACACAACTATATAAGACAAATTTTAACAGACATGAAAAATCTCATGAGAAATAAGATAATTGTATTGCAGACTTTATCACCTCATTAACACAGAGGTAGATCAACCATGTAAAAAATGAGCAAATAAATAATAGAACTAAACTAAACTTATGAAGAAATGGACTTAGTAAACCTTTACAGTGTTCCACCCAGATGTGTCAGAATACATATTTTTCTCAGCTACACATGGGATGCTCTCCAAAATAAATAATGTGCTAGCACATAGAATATGCTTAAGTAAATGCAAAGGAATCAAAATTATTCCATGCATATTATCTGACCATAGTAAAATGAAACTGGAAATTATTGACAAAAGAAAAAGCAAAAACTCTATAAATACATGGAAAATAAATAATACCCTACTGAGCAATCAGTGTGTCACAGATAAAATTAAAAAGAAATTAAACAGTGTTTATAGTCTAAAGAAAATGCACATACAACTAACTGGAACTTGTGGGATGCAATGAAAGATGTCTTAAGAGGAAAACGTATAACAATAAAATTTCACATCAGGAAAATAGAGCGAGCCCAAATAAGCAATCTTTTTATTTTTTATTTTTTATTTTCCTATATTTAGTACAAGTTCTACAAGGTCTCACTATGAAGATCAGACTCCTAATGATTCTCCTGTTTTCACCTTCCCAAGTGCTGAGATTACAAGCGCGCACCACCACACCCAGTATCAATCACTGTCTCAGAGCACCCCGTGGGCCAGGCCGGCATGGCACAAGGGGGATCGAATCCCGATCGCTGCACTCTGCCTCAGCAGACACTTAATTCACTGAGCTATCAGTCCAGCCCTTAAATAAGTAATCTTATACTGCACCTCAAACTCCTAGAAAAAGAAGAGCAAGTCAGGTCCAAAGCCCAAAGAAGGAAGGAAATTATAAAGATCAGAGCAGAAATAAATGAAATGGACACAAAGAAAACAATACAAAGAATTCATGAGTCAGAGTGGGTTCTTTGAAAGAATATATTTGATAAGCCCCTAGTCAACATCATTTTAAAAAGGAAAGAAAACTTCAAATTCATGCAATGAGGAATGAAAAGGTAAAATCATTACAGACCCTATAGAAATTCAGAAGATTATCAATACCTACTTGTGAAATTTTTACTCTCATAGAATGAGAAATACAGAAGAAATGGACAGATTCCTGGCTATATATAAACTATCAAAACTAAATCACGAATATGTAAAAGTTCTAAATAACCCAATATCAGCCAATGAAATTGAACATGTAATAATAATAGTAAAAAAAAACCTGGCCAACAAGGAAAAGTCCAGGTTCTGATTGATTCACAGCTGATTTCTGCAAGAAATATAGGGTGGACCTAATGCCAACTCTTCTTAAACTCTTCAATTAAATTAAAAGAGAGACAATTCTTCCAAACTTATTCAGGGAGGCAAGTATTACTCTGATAAAAAAAAAAAAAAAAAAACAGAGTAGGACACAACCAAAAAAGAGAACCACATTCCAATCTTCCTAATGAACATAGATGAAAAATCCTCAATAAAATACTATGGAGGAGAATGCAGCAAATCACCAAGAACATTATACATCACAACCAAGTAGGAATCATCCCAGGAATTCAAGAACAGTTTAATATACACAAAAACATAAATGTAATATACCCCATCAACAGAATTAAAGACAAAAATCACATGATCATTTCAATAGATGAAGAAAAGCTTTTGACAAAGTCCAACACTCATTCATGATAGAAAACACTACAGAATATTAGAGCAGATGGTCTTTACCTCAATCTGATAAAAGCCATCTATGACAAACCAACAGTCAAAATGATGCTTAATGGACAAAAACTGAAAGCTTTCCCTTTATTTTTTATTTTTACTTTTTTAAGATTTGCTGTTTTCTTTCTCATCTTGCATGATGGCAGGTGAAAAAACTGATAAGCCAGAAACTTAAGAGAAGAAACTGAAAGCCAAAAAGGCTTCTTCCATTGATACTAGTAAAAAGTGTGAGATGAAGACAAAAATGTCCCAGAAGGGGTAGCCCCACTGCAGCCAAAATCCTGTCCTGGTTAGAGGAATTAGTAGATACTCCTGATCTTCTAAGTATTCAAGAAAGTTTTTGTACAAGAGAGAGTACACAGCTGCTAAATCAAAGGTTAAGAAGAAAAAGAGGAGAAAGTTCTTGCTACAATCATAAAACCATTCATTGGGGACAAGAATGGAGATACTCAGGCGGTTAAGCTTTGGAAAATGCCTAGATACTACCATACTGAAGATGTGCACAAAAAGCTCTTGAGCCATGGCAAGAAACCCTTCAGTCAGCAGGTGAGGAAACATCAAGCTAGCATCACTCCAGACACCATCTTGATCATCCTTACCAGGCATCACAGAGGCAAGAGATTAGTCTTCCTGAAGCAGGTGTCAAGTTGCTACTTGTGACTGGGCCTCTTAACTTTAATAATGTTCCTCTATGAAGAACACACCAGAGATTTGTCATTGCCACCTCTACAAAAATTGATATTAGCAAAGTGAAAATCCCCAAACACCTCCCTGATGTTTACTTGCAGAAGAAGAAGGTGAAGAAACCCAGATACTAGGGGGGTGAGATCTTCAACATGGAGAAAGAGAGATGCCAGATTTCAGAGCAGAGCCAGGTGGAACAGAAAATGGTAGACTCACAGATTTTAGCAACTATAAAAGCTGTTTCTCAGCTCTGTGGCTACCTGAGATCAATTTTGGCTCTGACAAATGGAATTTATTCTCATAAATTAGTGCTGTAATTTCTTACTAAGAATCTAATTAAATAACCGTATGTTTAAAAAGATTTATTTATCTATCTACTTATTTATTTATTTGGCACCAGGACTCACTATGCTGCTTGGACTCATAGTGATCCTCCTAGCTTATCTGTCCCAGGTCTGGGAATACAGATTTGTGCCACCACATCTAGTTTCAGTGGCTGTCAGGAGACAAAGCCACCACTCCATGTGGTACCAGGGATTGAACCCAAGTCCTTGCACTTGCAAGGCAGGAGCTTAGACCACAAAGCTATTTCTTCAGCCAGCCTTCACTTTAAAATCAGGAACAAGACAAGGATGCCCACTGACACCACTACTGTTCAATATTATAGTTCTGGAAACATTAGCCAGAACAATTAGAGAAGAGAAAGAAACAAAAAGAATAGTGACTGGAAAGGTAGAATTTCCAGTATATCTACAAATATCAATATTTGAAGATGGCATGATACTGTATATAGAAGACCTCAAATACTCCACTAAGAGATTTGTATATTTTAAAACCAAATTCAGGAATATAGCAGGGCACAAAGTCAACACTGAAAAATCAATAGCATTTCTATACACAAATAACGAATGCACCAAGAGAAGAATTAGGGAAACCATGCCTCTCACAATAACACCCCCAAACATGAAATACTGGGGAATCAATCTCAAAAAGGGAGTAAAACATTTACACAGTGAAAATTATGCTACTCATCATAAAAGGATTGAAGAGGATTTCAAAAGATGAAAATATATTTATTGTTCCTGAATAGGAAGAACCAACATTGTGAAAATGGCCATATACCAAAGTTGATATACAGATTCAATGCAATTCCAACTAAAATAATGTTGTATACCTTAAATATATAGAAAAACACATTCCAAAAATTCATCTGGGGGCTGAAGAGACCTAGAAGAGCAAAACCAACCCTGGACAAGAGAATAAAGGCAGGATGCATCACAATCCCTTACTTAAAATTATAGTACAAACCTACTAGCATAAACCTACTAGCAACTATAAACTAGCATAGTACTGGCAAAAAAAAAAGATCTGAGGATCAATGGAAAGATTAGAAGATGTACACACAACTACAAACACACGCAGCCACCATGTCTTTGACAAAATGGCCTAAAATGTTCATTGGAATAAAGGTAGCCTCTTAATAAATGGTGCTGGATACACTGGCTTTCCACATGCTGAATGAAGCCTTTAGGCCCAATGCCTATCACCATTCAGATAACTACAGTCAAAATGGATCAAAGTTTTAAATACTAAAACTGAAACATTAAATCTTCTGGAAGAGAAAGTAGGTATAAAACTTAAGGACATAAGGGTAGGTAGAGTTCATGAACACAAATCAAACTGCAAGGGGAATACTTCAAAGAATCAACAATTGGAATCTCATGTTTTTCAAAAGTTTCTGAACATTAAAAGAAATCACCAACAGGGTAAAAGAAAACCCACTAAGTGTGAAATAATTATAGCAGACTGTCCATCAGCCAAAGGACTCCTAAGAGCCAGCCAAATAGCTCAGTGGATTAAAGTGCCTGCCAGCAGTTGCAGGGGTGAGGGGTTTGATCCCCAAGCCTGCCGGGCTGGCCCCACCCCCAGGGCTCACTGAGACAGCAATTGAGACTGGGCTTGGTGGCGTGCACCTATAGTCCCAACTCTTGGGAGGTTGTAAACAGGAGGATCACTCCGAGTTCGATCTAGTAGTGAGACCCTGAACACCCTGTAGACCATTCCTTAAAATAAAAAAAAAGACTCCTACATGTATCATATAGAGAATTATAAAAGAACAGGCTTCCAAATTTCAAAGACCCAATCCAAAAATGGGTGTCAGAGATGAAAACATACTTCACAAATGAAGAGATACAAATAGCAAATAAATATATGAAAAGATTTTCAACATCATATGTCATTCAAAAAATGACAAAATAATGCTGAGATACCATCTTTTGACAAAAAAATTATTATCAGCAAGAAATCATAAAATGCTGGAGAGGCTGTGGGGAAAAAGGCACCCTTCTCCACTGTTGGTGGGAGTGCAGGCTGGAGCAACCATTATGGAAATGAGTATGGAGACTCCTCAAAAAGCTAGGATTGGAGGTCTCATTCAAGCCAGGTATTCCCCTCTTAGGCATTTTTTCCAAAAGAACTGAAATCACCATACCACAGCGATACATGTGCACCTATGTTGAGAGCAGTATTATTTGTCATACCTACGTCTTGGAAACAACCCAAATATCCATCAAGTGAGGAACAGGTAATAAAAGATGTGGCATTTTTACACAATGGAATATTACTCAGCTATAAAAATATTAATTCGTCTTTTGTTGATAAATGGAGGCAGCTAGAGACTATATTGATAAATGAAATAAATCAGATCCACACGTGCAAACATTACATTATCTCACTAGTGTGAGAACATGAAAGAATAAAGAAAATGTAGAAGGTAAAACAGATACTGTGAATGGGGAAAGAAATTGTTCAATGGAAAGGAAAAACTGGAATGAGGAAAAGGGCAAAGGAAAGAAGGAAAAAAGACACCTTTTGGTATATATCCAGAATAGTTTGGATAATTATATTGCTGATTTCTGCTGGTCCTTTCAATAGAACAGTTAATGCTTAAAGTGTTTTTTACTCTATTTTTCCTCTTTTGAATTTCTTATAACTTCTTTGCTACTTTTTCCTTTAAATGAATCTTACATGTTTAAATCTGATAAACCAGGTGGTGTTATGTAATAAAGCATCCATTGTTGAATTCCTATTGCTTTGTTTAGTGAAGTCTTGTGTCCTTTCTAATGCTGTTTTACCATTATTTGTATTATTTAAATTCAAAAAATAAAGAAAGCTTTAATCAATGTTGAAATATAGCAAAGTAACACAAATGAAAGTGTCATAAGAGTTTTCTTTGATCCATGATCTACAAAATGACTAAAAAGCTAAAAACTGTAATGCTGTATAAAACCAAAACTTTGGTGCATTGTATGGTCAAATGACCCCTAAAGTTTCGATAAAAATCATGCTGTGAATATACGCTGCAAGTATATGAAAAGATTAATTCAGGAGGGGATGATCATGCTTTGGAGTGGAGTCTGGATTGGTGTAATTTGGAAGCTGGAGCTTGTTCAGGATGGTACTGTTCCATGACAAGTCACACATTCACAAGGCAGGTAAAGTTCTTAGTTACTAGGTTAGTAGGAGCTTTGAGGGGAAAGGTAATCTGGAGCTCTCACAGGAGATAATTGCAGCAATGAAAGGTAGTAGGCAGCAAAAAGCGATAGCATTAGATTCAAAACTGAAAGCTTGGGCTGGAGTACAGGGGTAGAGTACATGATGTACAGGTTCAACATTAACCACTGCCAATATATATATTCTTATAAATTTTAAGAGAATGGTCCAGTATAACAATGTAAATGGAAAATATCTATCCTTCCCAAAGGTTCAGTGGACTAAGGAATATAGTTAGTAGAGAAATTGCCACCACTTGAAAGGGCTTTCAAGAAACATTCTTAGAAGAAAGTGCAGAATTAAGCCCATGCCATGTGATGAGTTTACAAGATAGTAAAGATGTAGAGAATGCAGTACTAGTGGTAATGTAGCTTGCAAGACCATCTTAATTATGAAATAAGTTGCAGTTAAGGAGTTACCAAAAGGCACCTTATGTTTTGATCATTCATTATAAATACTCAGAAAAAATACTGAAAGATATAATTGCAGTTTTAATTTGCTGAGATTGAAAGAAGCTAATGGAAGAAGAACTAGGGCAAAGTCCAGGAAAGGACCAAGCTTGGACCTTTCAGTTGTCCCCTCTCCTCTAAGTCAAGGACAATATTATTTTTACAGAATTGAGTCAGATAACACAGAGAACTGACAGCCAGCCATCTCACTGACATCTTTGTGTGGAGTTCTTACTGGGGCTCTACCACGTATGCTCATATGCTCTATCTCATTCTCCAGTTCCTCTTGTAGCCTACATCAGGTAACCTAAAGCCCCCTCCCTAAGTTGTATTATCATTTATTTTCAGGCAAACAGACATACTGATGGAGCATTGCATCCCACGGGTTTAGAGATTACAGCCAGAAGCCAAGAGAAAAGGCCAGCTCTCTAAGCAGGTTAAATTTTGTAGTACATCAGAGATTTATTTTAATAATTGAAATTTTACATTAGATATGTTTGTGTTCATGGACTGCTTCCTACCACAAAAGAGATCCTTGAGGTCAGAATCATGCAACATGCAGTGTCTAAATACTAGATGAACAAAAACATAATTGAATCTCTTGTGTAGATCTGCACAGTATAATTAGTCTCAAATACCTGGGTCTGGGAAATGTATTTTATTATTCTTTTTGATGAGTTTGGCTATATGTCTCTTAATTTCATTTGTTCCTACAAGGAACAAATTTTTCATTTTATCAATAGGAAAGTCCCTGGAAGAATACTACTCCAAAGAACTTTCACTCTATGAATTAGGTAACATATTTATTCAAGGATTTAGCGGATTTCAGAAGGAAATAGTTGCAGAGTGAGGTCCTGTTACTTAAACCAATAGATACTTTACTAATGAAGAAAATAAATGCACTTTCAAGCATTTCATGACTCGATAGGCTTCTGGTTTGTCTCAGCACAAAGGCAGAGAACTGCTCTCAAAAATAGATGTCATCTTACTGTTTTACAGATATTCTCACTACTCATCTTTCTCATCTGGAGAAAAATTAAGGAAGAGCTAGAGATGAAAGCATAAAAGATAAGAATAAAAGATTAGAATTAAATAGATGTATCAAAACTTCTTTGGATGATATGAGTTTCTGGGCCTGAATTATATCTACTTCATTAAATGAAACTTGTTATAATTAAAAATGTTAAATAATATAAATACCATCATGTAATTAAATTATATATCATGGTATTATAAAAATATTATTGAAAGAGAAAGAATCATAATTTTATTAATTTCTCCAACAAGTATTAAATCTGCATGATCCTTCCTACAATATATTATTCAGTCTACTACTCAATCCTTATTCGTAATATTTTTATTTTCCCTCCCTTTGTACATGACATAAGGATGAAACATTTTGTCAATGTATTCTATTCTCCAAAGAAAAGGTACATGCATTTCTCATTTTAAGATATTTGTGGTATTACTTACACTCTAAAATTTAGCAAGATGAAGGCAAGTAATTGCCATATTTAAGCATATTACAGCCATTTATGGGAGTTGGCAAGAACGATGTCAGTAATTTCACAACAAAGGCCTGCCAAGGGGGTAACTGCTTCAGCCATTCACATCACTGAGTACTTTGTTTAGCTGGACCTGCCAAAGTGTGCTTTCAGGTCAGTGTTGAGGCAGCTTTCGTAGGAATGTAATGTGATCCTTAGTGAAGGGTTATGTATTTTGGCTTTTAATTATTTCATGAGAGATTATGCATTCCTAATCTATTACAGTGTTCTTTGAATTACTATTGCCCTACTTCATGTAATATCACATGTAAGAATCCTAACAAGGAACAGTTCCATTCACTCCACAGATCTCAGTGTAATTGTAACTGTGTATTTTGCTATTTCATATGTTGTTAGTGGACCAAAGAGGCAGTTTTATTTTTATTTTTATAAGCAATCAGTAATCTTTTAAAGGAAATAGAAAGAAAGACAACCATTTATATTTATCTGCATACTCATGGCTTTGTGTTGTTCATTGCTCCTTATTGATTCTTCATCCATTCTTATTGTACAATAAATATAGTACAATTTTCAAGTAACTTTACCATTTGCAGTACAGTTATATCATAGATATTTCATTTTTACTTATCTGAAAATTCCTTTACTTTTGTTATGAAAGACACTTTTTTCTGTGTGTAAAAACTAGTTTATGTTTTATTATCTTTTTATCTCTCTAAAGCTATTTCAATCTTCTGGTCTGAATATTTCTGGTGATAACTCTGCCATCATTTGTACTTTTGTATGCAATGTGCATTTTTATTTTTCTATAAATTTTGCATTCTTTATTCTTTTTTGTATTTAGTACAGGGTCTACAGGGTCTCACTACTTAGATTGGACTCATAGTGATCCTCCTGTTTACAGCCTCCCAAGAGCTGGAATTATAGGTGCACGTGACCAGGCCCAGTCTCAATCACTGTGTCAGCATGCCCTGAGAGGTGGGGCTGGCACAGCAGGCCTGGGGATGGAATCCTTGGCTCCTGAGTCTGCCTAAGTAGGTGCTTTAATCCTCTGAGCTATCTGGCCAGCCCAATATTCTTTATTCTTTATTTTTGGTTATGAAAAATTTGATTCTGGTGCACTTGGATGTGGTCAACCTTTTGTTTAATCCTACTTGAAACTTCATAGGCTGTTTGGAACTATAAGTTAATATTTCACAAAAGTTTTAGAAATATATGGTCATTCTTATTCCTGGTCCACAAACTTTCTTCTTTGCTTCTAGAACTCCAGCTATGCATTTTTCTAATTACTTTTCTTATTCCCACAAGTCCCTAGGACTTTTGGTGCTTTTATCAAGTCTTTTTTCTCCTTATTTTTTGAGACATGCTAATTTCTAATGATTGTAATTTTTTTTTCTTTTGCAATTTAGGGAAGGGTCTACAGGATGTTCAGGGTCTCACTACTGGATCAGACTCATAGTGATTCACCAGTTTGCAGCCTCCCAAGAGCTGGGATTACAGGTGTGCGCCACCACGTCCAGTCTCAATTGCCATCTCAGCACAGCACAAGGACCAGGCTGGTGACTAATAATTGTAACTCTTAAAGTTTTTGTCTGCTAATTTCAAAATTTGGGTTATTTGGAGGTCTTTTTATATTGACTGCATTTTCTTGTTTTTTGGGTACACATTTTTCTACTGCTCCGTAAATTGAGTCATTTTTTTATAAATTGTATGTTGAGTAGCATGATGACTATTTTATCTTTGTTATGTTGTCTGCTTTTAATAAGTGTTGAATTTTGTTCTAGGAGAGAGTTAAATCATTGGCAAATTATTTTGCTTCTTTCAGGCTTGATTATGTTGTGTTAAATCTGATTATATTTTTCTTTACTTCTATAAATATTTCTCTTCCTTTAAAGCAGTGCTTATTCCTTAAAAATGACTTTCCTGAGTCCTAACTACATTACTGAGACACACAAGAAAGCTGAAATAGTTTTCAAACAGCATCCAGGATTTTCAGATCTTTTACATCTCTATTATAAGACATCTCCAAGATCCGCAACAGTCACCATCTGACAGCCTTTGACATATTTCTCTCTGCACATGTGCCAGGGTCCCTCGGGACCTACACTGTAGGTTTATGGGGTCTCCTTTATACAGTGCTGCCTCCTCCCAGTACCCTACTTCAGAATTTCCAGCTATTTTGTTGTTTTGAACTCTTATACCTCTCTCCTATGCTTTATGAGATGATCATCAACACTTGAGCTCTCTCTTCCTGAGCCCTAATATAGAAAACAACGCCAGTTAGGAAACCCTCCAACTCTGGTGATTACTCTGTGGCATTTTCTCAATGACTGCAGCCTTGATCTGTTTGTGATTAGCACCTAAATACACTAGGCTCACATATTTAGTTCAGTTTTGTAGCTTCTTTTGGTAGGAGGGAAAATGTGGCCTCATTTATTACATCATGATCTGAGGTGGAATTCTGATTTACTTAATGCACACAGATATGAGTCAAGAAAGACTGTAATTTCCAAAATATTGCAGATGATGCCATATATTTCTGGTAACATTCAGAACAGAATCATTGCTAAGTGAGTACAAGACCTATATTATGCTAAATTAAACTGAAATTCTTTGACAGTACTGAATTTTATATTACTAAGACCTTCCAAACCTTTGTTCCTCTTTGCTGAATGTAGCATTGGGACTAAAATGCATTGATCATATAAAAATAAATATTATATGTAATTCAATTAAAAGTGAAACTTCACTATTATCTGAGGAGTTCTTAAACTAAGATTTTGAATCAACATTAATGGGCAAATCATTTTTAAATTCAAGTTATTTAAATAAAAATTCAGTCTTTCCAATGAGCCAAGTACCCAGCATATGTCACATTTTTGCACAGGCCTTATGAAAATTACTAAAACTAATATTTCCAGGAATAGATCATGCTGCAAGGGAAATTTTTGTTCATAAAGGAGAAGACCCAAGGGAACAACTTCCAGTAATACAAACATATTAGTTGTTGAACTGAGATGAACAGGAAAGTCATCATGCTTTCATTTAATCAAAGGATATTGTGGTTTTGAGGGTATTTGAAACATTCCAGTGAGTATTTGAGTTTCATTAAAATTTTACTTTTACAAGCCTTATAATGGATACATTCAGAATATTTATTTAATTAGTCAATATCCTAGATTTAGTACATATGGAGAATTAAAGTGTAAATTAACAAATGGACAGACTTGTTTTTCTCAGCCAGTCTTAGGATAAAACTATGGGAGAAAAGAAATGTACCCAAAACATGCTGTGATTTGTGATTCTTTTTATTATTTATAAAGAAAAATCTTAAATCAAAGTTTGCAAGTGGAATTATACCTAAAATTTAATAAAATATAAAACATTACATACTGTTGGTATGCATTTTTAGTTCCCTGAGAACATCACATCCAGGAAGTGACACCAAGTGAATTCTTCAATTACTAAATAACTTTTGTTTAGTCTACAAACATTTACTGAGCACCTACAATATGTGCTAGATATGATTTATTATCTGTTCTTCATGTCAGTTTGAAAGCAATGCAGGCCTTTTAATTAACTCCATTTGCTGAAACTTTCCCATTGAAGGGTGAAATTGCATTGTGAATGCTTTTATTTCTCTAATCAAAATAAACTTACCAGTGAAGATCAACTCTCTACCTCAAGTTTTTCACTTTTCACCCTCTTGTTATATTTTTATTTCTTAGATTATCAAGAATTTACTCTCTCCATTGTTGTTGTCGCAGTCCATCTTTTTCTCTTTCATTTCATGCAACTGATATTTATTACACTAATATTTATTAAACAGCTGTGGTATTTCATCACAAACTAGTGATTATTCAAAGTACTTAGTAACAAAACACATAACCCCGCATACAATTTATAATTTAGGGTTAAAGAAACCAAAAATGTGACTGAGGAATACTTACTACTATCTTCAAAGATGGTAAATAACATAGAGGAAAGAAGAATACAGAGTGTGGGAATTGCAGGGTATAAGGGATCTAGTTACGTGGGACTGCAATGAGAATGTTATTCGAAAGAAATGATGGAAAAATCCATGCAGAGCTATTGAACAATATTCTTACAAGTAGGGAATCTATATGTAATTATCCTGAGACAAAAATTTGTTGTTGTGGTGGAAAGAGGGAAGCAAACATGAAAGAATGTGGTGTATCTGGTCCATTGAGGACTAAGAAATGAGGCAGGTAGGTTAGATTCTTGTAGACTAATTTAAAGGCTTCATGTTTTACTCTAAAATTAAGGAAACCATTGGAAAGCTTTGGAATGGATACTTGATATGGTATTTTTAAAGACCATTTTGACTGCTGTATTGAAAAATGTTGAAGAGTAACAAGAAGAAAATATAAATACCAGCTTGGGGGATACTTCAGAAACCCAAGCACTGGTTATAGCAACATAGACCAGACTATTAGGATGGGAGAAAGCCTGAGAAGTGATAGTGAATGGTAGCATTCCAGATATGTTTTGAAGATGTAACTGGCAGGACATGTGGATAAATTGGAGGTACAATGAAAGAAAAGGACAAGTTAGAGTGTTTTCAACATGTTTTGTTTGAGAAATTAAGAAAATGTCTGATTAATCAAGAAGAGACAATTTGATTGGATGGAAGGCCAGAAATTCTATTTTAGATATTCTACTTTTCTGATATTCTCTAGACAAATTGATACATCATTAGGATTTATATAGAGTTTGGAGTTTAGTAGAGAAATTCAGGGTCTGAAGACATAAATGTAAGTGTTAGCAGCATATAAGTAGAATTTGAAGCCATGAGACTGGATGAACTCACCGAGGTATTGAGTAATATTAAACAGCAGAGATGAGCAGGGACCAGCAAAGGAGACATACAAAAACATATCCACTATGAAAGGGTGAATGCCAAAAAGCTGTACAGTACTGCGAGCCAAGTGAAAAGAAAGAAAAGCAAATACTGTTGTCAGATGAAGTTAAATGGGGACTAAGTATTCAGTTTGGGTTTATTATTGTGGTAGTCATCTGTGATCTTGACAAGGCTATTTTTCACTGGAATGATAGAATTAAAAATGTGATTGTTATGGTTTAACAGAGTAGGAAAGGAGTTAAATTGGAGACATTGAGTCTGCAGATACCTCAAGGATTTTTTTTTTTTTAATGAAACAGAGAACTGGGGAGGAATTTGGAATTGACAAAGGGTTGTTTCTAAGACAAAAGACACATTATTTACATGCTGATAAAATGGTCCTTGAGAGAAAAAAAGAGAGTAAAACATTTCTTAAATGGTAAAGGAATTAATAAATTCTCATCTTTAGCAAGAAGAATGAACAGCTCATCCACAGTAATGAAGAAGAATAAATGATCATAGATATTCAATAAGACTAGACATGGGAGTTTACAGAATTTCTTCAGGAGGTTAATATAGCTTTTAGTGGAGAACAAGGATAAAGTTAAAGTACTTGGTGTTTTGAAGGAAAGGAGACAAGGTGAAATTGTTATCTAAGAAAATGGAAAAGGTTAATGCCATTAAGAGGCAGAATACAAGTGTACGGTACTAAGAAGGACCCTATTCAGTGTTATAATTATGAATTTAAAATTGGTTTCACTAAGTGTTTTACTCTGACCACATTTAACTAGGAGGCACAGAGAGAGGAGGGACAGTGCCCCATGTTCTGAATACTTTATAAGAACTCCAAATCATCACTCAAACTGTAAGAGTCCACTCTTGAAACTGATCCCCAATCCTTCTTGATAGTGTTCTTTGGTCTCAATAAACTTTTACTTTCCTATATTTTTCTGACTTCTGGTAAAGACTTTTACTGCTACATTGCTGGCTCTTCCTATGACATATGATATAAAAATGCCTTCTAACCTAAAATGATATAGGTACCTTGCATACAACGAAAAATTCAGTGTAACCTTCCCCAATGTTTCAAGAGTTCCAAAAATTTTTTAAACATCTAAGCCAAAGTCTCTTTTGAGATACAAGACAAACTTTTACCTGTAAACCTAGTAAAAATAAAACAAGTGATGTAATCCCAAGGTATAATTAGCTAGGATAAGAATTCCATTTCCAAACATTGTGAATAGGAAGATGGACAAGAGTAGGACCAAAGCAAGGTAAAATCTCAGCATAGCAAGCATTAAGTCCAATAGCTCCACATCCAGAATCTAATGTACATGGTACTTATATGTAAATTTTAGGTGTTTGGCCACTTTCCCCTTAATACTATTGCTCTCTGTCTCGCTCCACTCATGATCTACAGCTTTCTTCAACAAACGTTCCATATTCTTGGCATCTCTGACTTCTTGGGGTCTCCCTACACCTTTGGCTTCATTTCCATGGCTTTGCACACCTCCCTCCTAGGTGTTCTTTGCCTAGTATCCCAGGCCTTCTTTTGATATGTGTGTAGAGGCCTCCTCAACCCTGCAACTCTTTTTTGTTTTCCTGGTCACTAAAACTGGCATCGTGTGAGCAATACTAAGGTCTAACTGTAGCAGATAAGGGGACCTCTGAGTACTTGGATAGCTGATTACAGTGAAATTAATCATGGGAATCCAACTTCCTGGACTGCTGGACTTGAGCAAGGACTCAAGGAACATTAGACACTTGGTAGCCCATTACTCTCTGATGGATGACTCCTACTGATTTCTGAGATTCCCTCAAGGCCTCTTTCTTCTTGTTTGTACAAATTACTTGGCTTATTTTGCTGAATTCAAGTACTCACAATCTTTGGACTGGCATCAAGTATGAAAAGGTCATTTAAAGACTTCTCCAAGTACAGCTTCTCTAACTGAAATGGAACACCCGTCTCTGAAAAAACAAAATAAAAAAAGGGGGATATAAATAAAGGTCTAAAAATAAATAAATAAATAAATGTCTATTTCGTTGTGAAAAAAGAAATATATATATATATATATATATATATGATAGGATATACAGCTATTTTCTCTTAGTTCATTGAGAAGAAAGGTTTGTACTAATATTAGACAAGATATGATGTCTACATCATGTCCTCTGAATAACTACTATGAAGACAACAATATACATTGTATTAATTATTGTGACTATCCTACTAACCTGTTTTGAAACAGTTTCATTGCTATTTTATCTCTTTTTTTCTCATCAAAATGAATAAAAAAAAAAAAGAAAAAAAACTAAAGTCCAGCAATCATATTTCCTTTGCTCTCAACTGTATACAATTCATTTTGGGCTAAAAATTTAAGTTTTTTAAAACATTCTTCTCTTTTTTTGCCATCAATTTTCACAACAAATCTACCTAAAAGCAGCCAATAATATCCACACTACAGCTTGCATGTTGGGTTGTCTTGACATTTCTTTGGCCAGATTAGTCTGTCATTTTCTAATTTAGCCTTATACAAAGTCTTATGACATGGACAGAATGAACATATGCTTTTTTCCAGAATATCACATGCACAGCCTCTAGTCCATTTCACAATAATCTTCTTTTTGCATCTGAAATTTTCTGAGCCTTGCCTTATTGTCTGAATTCCTATACGCATTCTGATCTTCTGAGTTCCCATAAGAATCATCCATCAAGCTCTGCTCACAAAATTCTAGTGCTTCCTTAGCTCCCCTTTCCAAACTGTTCCAATAACTTATAAGCCAATTTTAGAGGCTCCCATATCTCAAGGCCATGTATACTCACAGCAATTACCCAAAACTTATACCAATCTTCTGAATTATTCAGCTTCACTTTTTGGTTTCTGGGACACAATAACTGAAACCACAATTTTAAAAAGAACAGGTTTAAGTTAGTTCATGATTTGTAAGAATGAAGTCCATGGTTCACTATCTCAAAGGCAAAAATATCATGAAAGAAGGACATGAAAAAACAAATCTGCCTAGCCCACAATGGGTGGATTATAGAGCAAGGTAATGGCATAGTATCTTTAAAGAGTTTATCATCCAAAAGCAATTATGATAAGCACTTACTGCTACTACCAACATGTAGTGGCTTCTAGTATATTAGTAAGTTTTCATATAACCAATAGAATAAAGCATTTTTGAAAGAAAAAATTTTGATCTTGTGATAAATTGTACTGTAATATTTTCTTATTTATTTTATACCTTAATTATTTAAATTTTAATTTTTTTCAAGTGTCTATCCACAATGGAAAGAAATTGCAGCTAGGAAGACAAAGTTTGTGAAAATTATAGACTTAGAAATCCCTAAAAATGCGTAACGCTATACTGGTAAAGAATTATGTACTATTAACTATAGGAGTTGAAATGGCTGCCTGCTTAAGACTGGGGGAGCAGCATACTGATAAATTCTTTCCCTCCATTTTATGTCAAAGTGTTACTCTTTGTTCTGAGATCTTGAAAATATGTTTGTGCTTTAGGGAATGAATCAGTGGAGCTAAAATGGCAAAAGAGTAAGTGTTAAGAAATAAACAGTATCAAAAAGATCAGTATTCCAGAGGAAAAAAAAATGGATGTTTTTTTTTTCATGGAAAATATAATATTTGGGAGCAATGTCTAAACTAAAACACTTTATTGCAATTAAGAGAAAGTATAACAAAGGAAATCATGAAGGATATAAAATAGTGCTTATTCCCAATTTAATGACATTTTGGATTAAATAATCTTACTTATCCCCTTCCTTTCACTCATCCTTTCACTCATCAAGTAAATTAAACCTACTTGATACGTAAATGTCTAATGTTACATGCTTTTGAAACTGTGTTCCCAACCTATTTCAGTACCAGACAATTGAATGGTTATGAAAAGAAAATAAATACAGTGAGAAAAATACAGTATGAAAAGTAGGTCATATAAATAAATTTTTAAAGCTTTTAATATAAGAGAATAAGAGATTCGTTGATCCTTTTTCTTCTTCTTTCCTAAATATTGCCAGGTATACTGACTTATAGAGTGCTGTAGGGAGTAATATGCTTGTCTCGGTTTTACAATATTGTAGAAAAACATGTTTCTGTTAACACTTTATCTAGATGTTGCTCAAATCCTCATGCACTAATAGCTATGGCTTTTGGGAGATGGCTGGATCATGGGTGTGTGGCAATAGACTAAGGGTGTGGAAATTAGATTAGATTACTGCTTGGTTTAGCATACCTCCTGGTGTGGATAAGGGAAAAGCCCACCCAGGGTCAGGTGGCACCAACCAATAGGCTTGTACCCTGAATGGAATAAAAAGACAAAGGGAGGCTTTCTGCTTGCCACCTTCTGCCTGCCCTGCCATGAACTATTTTCCATCTACCATAATCCTCCACAATGCTGCTCTTGCTTGGAATGAATGAACTGTAGGATGAATTTTGAACTGAAATAGACCATTTTTTCTTCAACTTGGGGATGTTATGCATTTTTTAAAACTAGGAATGAGAAAGTAACTAAAACAATGTGGCCCAAGGGAAGCAACTCAGATTATTATGAGAACTCACTGGTTCAACCTGGATAAGGCAAAACCTAATCCAGGGACTCAGTCGTTTTATCTCTAGAATACTTTACTTACTTGATAAACTCTGATTTTTGTTTTTGTTTAAAAATGAAAGAATTTGAAAGTATGAATTCCTATCTTATAAAACAATATTGCATGTCAGATGCAAATTTGCATTTCAGGTGCAAATTTATTTATTTTGTCCAAATTATTTTTGTGCGTTCTTTGATCCATTATTACTTCATTTCATTTATTAAAATAAAATACATATTGCCCTGAAAATGTACAAGGAACTTATTATTCCCTAGCAAAACACCAAATATTTATTTTATAAAGGAATATTTATTAAGTATTACTAGATACATAATTCTACAGAAAATACAAATTGATTTTAAAAATTCTTGGTATCCAGGGCCGGGGAGATAGCTCAGTAAAATAAGCACTTGTCTAGCAAGTGCAGGACAATAAGTGATAAATCTTGGGTTCAATAGGAGTTAATTAAATTTTAAATTTAATTACAATTAAATTGTAAATTGAAGGAAATGACACCTAACACATACAGTACAGAAAACGGAGGAAAGCAGGAGTTGCACTTTTTGAGGCCAATACATAAGAAACCGAATTTCAATAATCCAGTCTACTAGCTGATTAGTCACCTATTTGTAGAATATCATTAAAATATTCAGTTTAGAAAGAAGAGTGTGGGTCAGCCAAATGACTCAGTGGATTAAAGCATCTGCAAGCAGGCACAGGGGCAGGGGGTTCGATCTCCAGGCCTGCCGTGCCAGCTCTGCCCTTGTGGAGTGCTGAGACAGCAGTTGAGACTGGGCGTGGTGGCTCATGTCTGTAATCCCAGCTCTTGGGAGGCTATAAACAGGTGGATCACTATGAGTCCAATCTAGTATT